>JADKLZ010081101.1:23551898-23602257 GCA_021533235.1 Biomphalaria straminea
ATAACAGACCCAAACTCGTATACTGCCCTTATGGGGTCTGTTATTTGATAGCAAGGCAGGTAAAAAGGGGAGCCTTAGATAACACTATTGTACATCAGTAGGAGATTGAATATTGGGAAAGGTTGTTTTTTTTTATACTCCTTTAATAGGTCACTAGTAATTGTTAATAAAAAAAAATAAACGTATCTTTATGTGTGGATATATCAATAACCACTATCATATCTGCTCCATAAACATTGAAGTCATGTTTGCTTGACTTGCATCAAATAGTCCACACACTTCTACTATTTAATAACACAAACTACCTATTAAGTCTTGTAAAAATGTGCAATGTACTTTTTTTATAACGGTAAACGGCGAACGGAGAGTAGCCAATAAGCACACATGAACAAAAAAAAACATAAATAAAGTTATAAAAATACGTTATTGTATATACGCCACTTTATATTACCATTTTTTAAATATTTCCTTCATATAAGATGCATTACTTTTTTCCTTTAAGTAAACTTACCAAAACCATAAAAAAAAATACTATTTCTAGCACATTCCCCACATGTACGTCTTTTTTAGTTTTTGTTTTATTTAATAAACAAAAGGGTTCGCTTTCAGTATACCGTTACCAAAAGTAGTGGTAATACCCATTTTAAATAGGCTTTCATATATGCTGAACTATTTTTATAGCATTTTAAGCTTCGAAGATCTAGACATGACAGACGGACAGAGACGGACAAACTACACAAAACTAATAACGGCTTTCCCCCTTTCATTTGTAGCGGAAATCACATCTGTGAGAGAATAGCGTGCCGTCTCTATTCACGCCAACAATAAGCCTGAAAAATTAATGAATGCTTCTGGGATTTCTCCAATGTTCAACGCAACGCTTATATCTTCGATCTCTGCCGCACGCTTTTCGTACTGCGTATCGACCTCTGGAAGTATACCACAGTGTCTTTATCGATGACGACTACAGCAGGTAGAAGGCATCTGTTTGAGCTTGCCTGACATTGATCGTTTGGAGGGGGGGGCTCACGAAAAATTCCGTCTTTCCTATTTTAAGACTGTATGCACGTGGGTATAGCAATTACTCAAGAATTAGGAGGCAAGAAAACAAGTCGAATCGATTCGGTGTTGACCCAGCTCAGAGTTTTGGCCAAGTAAAATGAGTTATTGATCCGGGCCAAGAGAACAACGTAGACATGCCGTCAGTTGTTGTTGTTGCAACCTGCTGGCTGATAAGAGAAAATCTTATTTCAATTTGATATTGGTTTGGCTGGAGCACAGCACACGGAAACGATTCCAGTTATAACTTTAGTTTGGCTGATTTTGAACACGATTATTCATCGTCTGGCCATAGTGAAGAGTTCCAATGTATTGGCTACTACGTGCACAGCAGACTTGCCAGATTGGATTGCAAGTTACCGTCTTGGAGGTAGAGACAAGCACTTGTATTAAAACTGTTTCTCATTGATCTACTGTAGAACATAGTGTTCAAACATTTACTTGGCCCACTTCAAACACCCAACTCACCACACAATCAAGCCAATTGCATTTTTTAAAAAGTGTACACATTCCCTGGGTAATCAATCGATCTGAATACAAGATATTGATAATCTAAGCGTTTGAGCTTTAAACACATAATAATGGGATCGTCGTTCGATACATTCCTGGAAGGCCCGTGGCTACACTTAATGTTTCTGCAAGCCCTATAGTTTTAACATTTTTGTTGTACATTTGAAGGTGTTAAAATAGTCCACACTGGCAACTGGACATTTATAAGTATTTTGGTGTTAGGAGCTGTACCTTCACACAACTCCTCTAACAGAAGATACTATATACACATTGAGGCATTCTATTCGGCTAACGGAAAGACCAAAGCGTAATAAACAAGGGTTGAGAAACGTTTTCTTCATATATTTTGTGACTTCGTATTTTTAGCTCCCTCGCTCTGCCGCGATCCCTTATACAGGCCAGTATTAAACCATTGCTAGACACACTCAAGTCTACATTTAACAAGGTTACAAAGACAGTTTGTGTAGAAACAAAAACTTAAAATAGGCCCCAGAAGTGGTCCACCCAGGCAGGGTTCGATATTTTCAGAAAGAACATCCGAATGAAATTTTATCAAAGATAAATGACAGATAAAAATGTAGAAAGAAGGTTGACATATCTTATGTAGTACCCCAGCAGTCAAAATATACATCTTCCGTGCTTTGATCTCTCAACGTTTGCCTTGTTACGCCGATGTTCTACGCAACTGCTACACCTCTTTTATGAGTTGGTTACTTAGTAAATACTCCTAAGTTGGAACAAAATAAAACGTGAAGTACAATGCAATTTATAGCATTGTTAATTGTCTTGAATTAGGTCTCATGCATACTAATTATGTTTTTTCTCTTTAAATACTGCTTGCATGAGTGATTTAAAAAAATTAGATTTTGAGCTTTGAGAAAAAAAAAAGTAGCCGTTTCATCAGAACTTTAGATGATCTAAAATATTGTGATGTCCGATTTTCATTTTCTCTACTGCTTTCTGAGATCTTAACGGGGGACGGACGGACAGACAGGCCACTCAAAACTAATAGCGTCTTTTCTCCTTTTGGGGGCCGCTAAAAAAAAAAGGAAGTCTATCTATAATGTTCAAGGTATTTGTTTACCAAAGTGAACACAAGTGTGCACCGTGAGAATCAAGTTGTTCCCACGAGTGACAATTTAATCGATGTCAAGTTTAGGCATAAACTGTTCTCGCTCCAATTGGCCGATATGTAGGTCTAGTCAAGTCTGACGGCTGCCAACACTAATTCTTTCTCGCTTTATTAATGAATGATTTAAATCACTTGTAACAAACAAACTTCAAAGTTCTAGCTTTACCATCCTACCACAGGTCTGGATAGTTCAATCCTATTTGCCACTCAAGTAATATCGATTACAAAACAAAGTGTAAGCAATTAAAAGAAGCATTGTGTACTTGTTTTATTTCAAACTTTTTCTCTCTATTAGCTCAGTTGTCCACCAAAAACGTTAGTACTACTAGTAGCTACGAATTAAAAACAGTGTGGACTGAACGTGGCCTCTTGACTAAATGGAAAATAACAGCATCACGTTCTAAATTTAGCATTCCAAGAGCTGCCGTGTTCGTTGTCCTATTTACAATCATAACGTTTTTTTTTTTAATCAATCCGCCATATGCTACAATACAGACTTGCTGCTAAATGGAGTGTGTTCCTGTACTTGTGATGGCCTCCAACCTAAACCCCTCAACAACAAAAAAAAAGTTTAGCCTAAGCTACCACCAACAGCTGCCGTTAGCCCTGCCTTAGCCTAAGACGGCCATGTTTGATGAATAGCGTCTGCTTGTTGTACTGCTTTGACGTGTCAGCTGGCTAGCAGCCAACCAGTGTGCTGTGAAACTCAGGCCTGTTTTTGACTGCTTAACACACACACACACACACACACACACGGTACTTTATAGCCTCACGAGAAGTTTCTTTATGAAACAAGTTGGGCTTGAATTAACCATAACATGTCACAGGTCAACATTTGTTTCAGCTTTCAAGCTTCAAACTCGACTTCATCTGCACTGGTTATTGTTTTCTTACTTGCCAAAATTTAGTTTTGAATGATTTTGATGGTTCAACAAAAAGTTCAAAACAAATTGCACAGATCACCACTTCAATCACCTAGCTTATCCAGATGAAAGTTCTAAAATAAAAAAAAAAACACAATAACAACAAAACATACAATACTTCAAATACTCATCATTTGCTTGGGCTTACATAATTTTTTTTTAAGTTCTAATTTTTAACATTATCTTTTTTAAACACTAAAATGGCAGCAAATGCGACAGCTACTGGAGATTGGTTATATATTGGTCTAACAATGTACAGTGTTCATTTACATTTGGGGTTGGCCAGTAAAGCTTCCCCATCTATTGTTCATTTACACTTGGGGTAATTAAGTTTCCTTGATGGAAATTAAGAGGTGAAATAATAATAATAATAATCTTTATTGTCTGTGACCATTGAAGGTGTTAGCTCTATAAACAGTTTTACATACTTTTCCCCAAACCTAGGGAAATTTCCATGCCTAAGTCAAAATCAGAATATTTTGTATAGGATCTGAACCACTGGGTGTCATGGCTACTATAATGATTACATCTGCATTAAAATGATCTGATCTGCAGTCATTGTGTTTCTGACCATGCCATCAGTCATTTGAATAGTCCCTCCATCAATCCCTCCAAATGTGAGATTTCCCTTGCTCTGGTGGGAATGATTTTAAATATGTGTCAACTAAAATGCCACAAACCTAATTAAGTGTGAGCTTCATTAGCAAACAGAAATAAATCTGCAAAATGAGCCACTAACATTAAAAAAAAGAATGTAAACATTGTTTCTAATACACATGCTATTTTGATCCCTTGCTTTCATTGAAACTAAGGTTTTAAAATGTCTTTGTGTGAGAACCAAGTTTTGGCAAAGCAAAATGCAGACTCCCTTGCCTTGCCTCTTGGTCCTTTCAAGTTACTTTAAGAGCAGCCATGTGGTCAGGGTGTCTGCTTTAGGTCCAACACATGCTCCAGATTTTTTTGTTTTTCCTGTTTAGTTCATGGGGCATTAAAGTCTGCTCAACTATTGATCTTTTTTTATTGATGTTTTAAATTGCCTGAATTTTGAAGAAAAATAGAACAACTAAATACAGAAGAATTATTTTCTGTCCCATTTAAATGTTAACACAGCACATTTCTTTATTTTTAGGGGACATTATGCACTAGTCTATTTGATTCATTGGAAAAGCTCAGCAGAAGTGTTTGGGTTTGGGTAAATTCAAAACTTGAATTCAATGTTTCACTTGAAATTTTTTATTTTGAAATATTTTGTTTGATTTTGGTTCTGAATTATGGAGTTTTGTTAGCAACATTTTTAATTTATTCAGTTATTTCCATGATTTTGTTTGTTTGTTATAGTTACATAGATGAGCTTTCATACAATTCTTATAGATTGAACTTGTATATTCATAGTACACCATTTTTGTTTCTCCTGTCACTAAATTTGTGAGTTACAGTTAAAGTGTGTGATGATATCTGTTAAAATTAATGTTTAGGTTTATATTTGATTAAAATCAGAAAATAGTTTTTTTAAGACTTGCCCCAAAAGTTAATGTTCAATTCCTTGTTTGTTATTGCAGAAGTGAAGAGGAGACATCATCCAACCAAGAAAAAGTTGTTGCTGCAGTAGCAAGTGGAGCAAGTACACTAACAACAAGTTCAGACAAAGTCTCCACACCTTTTGATCACCCATCCAGAAGTCGGCCTAGAGAGAGGTTAAATAAAAAGAAATTTGACAAATTGGGAAAGTAAGTTCTTTGATATGTACACAATGTAGGGCTCATTTTCTTCTGTAACTTTCTTCTTGAAATCAATCAATGTATGGGCGAGTAGCTGCAAACTAATTTAGTATATATATTTGTTTATTAACAGAAATAATACTTCAGTGCCATAGTTCAAAGCAATGCAAAGAACTGAGTTCACTATGTGATTGTCATTAGCCCACTGATTTGTTAAAAACTAGGCCAAACCATAATTATTTATTTATAACTCGATTTAACATTAAAAGCTCTTAAGGTTTAAAAGTACTCAATTCTTAATTGTATTGAATCTACTGAGGTACATAGAGTTGCAAGCATAATACATATTCTAAATATTCAAATTCTTATGTTATTTTAAATTTCTCTACCAAGAAAAAATAAAAATAGCAAACAGTTTTGAAACTTTAAAATATTCATAGACTGAAATAACAGGACTTTGGATCATGTATAGTACTGTACATACTTGATTTATACATTTAATTGATTCTCACATTTTTGCTCTATGCACCAATGATGTTGGAATATCACTTTTGGTTCACTGACATTGTTGGTTTTGCTTTAAACATTA
This sequence comes from Biomphalaria straminea, assembly GCA_021533235.1. Lineage (NCBI taxonomy): Eukaryota > Metazoa > Mollusca > Gastropoda > Planorbidae > Biomphalaria > Biomphalaria straminea. The sequence goes on from JADKLZ010081101.1 coordinate 23,557,830, forward strand.
AACCAAATTCAATGAGATTTGTATCTTGGCTTGGGAAGAGCCCACAGAAATTCAACCAATGCGATTCATTCACTGCTAATTTTGAGTCAAAACTCATGTGGTCATTTATAGTTGGTCCATCGTGGTTCGATGATGACCACTTTGTCATCCAGGGGGCTGAGAGCTTTGCACTGGGGTGTTATGCTTCCTCATGTGGCTGGTGAGACCTATGTGAGCCCGGTATGTTCAGCTGCACACTTGGCAGGTTATTCCAGCTGGAGCTAGTGTCACTTGCCTTCATGTACATTGTATCAATTGAAGGACCAGCTAGATAGGAAATAAGTAAGGGATTCAGCGAACATTATCTTTCATGAGAACTTATGATAGAATTTGCTATAGTGTTCCACTTTTCATTTACATAAGTCACAGACATCAAGACATAGAACTTATGGTTATATTTAGTTGCTTTGTCTTGCAAACTGCTTCATAATTTTTACAATAACATGAATAATGAAATTCATTCTAATCAAATTTTGTTGTTATCTAAAAAGTTTATTTTACTTGTATCAATCTCAATATGTAAGTGAAATGTATTTTATTCTTACAGAAATGGTTCATTCGGACGACATGGTACATCCACAAGGAGCCTCGAAGCATTTCGTTCACAGTCTGAAGCTCTTGGACTTGTTGCCTCCACGGTCAATTCGGCCACCACCTCTTCCATCTCAGCATCTGGATCAAATGGCAGCAATGGTGGGGCCAGTGTGCTGAACCCCATTATAGTCAATGACCCAAAAGATATCAACAGTAACAAAGACATTAAAGAAGCTGGCAAAGATGTTGTTTCCAAATCAGCAGCAGCATCTCCTGGCAGCCGTAACAGTGGCTTGAAAAAGTCACAATCTAATTCAAGGTCGGTTAGTCGAAGCAGGTCAAAGTCACAGGGTTCAAAGTCTAGTAGTAGTAGAAGTGACTCTTCAGGAACAAGCCGGTCTACCTCACCACACAAAAGGTAAGAAGCAACGTACATCTCTTGAAATCAAAAGGGAAGACAATCTCATTTTACCTAGCTTTCTTTGTTTCATTTCAAGTCTCCTACTATCACTTAATTAAATATTTTTGGTATGACTAGCTACCTTTTCAGGGGCTCATATCAAATGTTCATTTTACTTCAATAGTTTATAATTGTGTTAAGCTCATTATTTGTATACCTGAACTTCTCTTTTGTGTATCAAAATATATAGTAATAATAGTTAACATTGTTTTGTACAAGGATAGTCTATGTGTTTTTCTGTCAAATGGTGAATGTTTGTGAGCTCCTTATATTCAGATAGAAACTGGATGAAATAATAATGGCTTTATTTCAATTCAAAAAAAGATCTTGAATACTTTGTACAAACCTATTTCTTTTAGACTTCTTTCAAATTGTCATATTTGTCATTGTTATTTTAGTCTTGAAGTGCTTAAGTCTCCACAGCCAATCCTCTCCTAGTTGTAAAATCATTTGTAACAAAAATTCTTTCACCTTCATGTCCAACAGACGTATGTTATTCCTTAGTCTGTTGGACCATTGGGGCACCACTCAAGGTCTTTTGACCATCTTTCTCCATTCGTCTCTGTCTTGGATAGAAACTCTTTCAATGGCATGCCTGTCCATTCTTTAATAATGTCTTTCCATCACTTTTTCTGTCTGCCTCTTTTTTTCTTGATATGGCCATAGAGCTATAGTTTGTGTTTTTTTGACAGTAAATGACAGGTCATTGTGGGGTCCAATTGCTGTACTATTTCTGTCTCTAATCTGATGCAGTCTTTGTTTGTGATACCCAGGATCTCTCTGTAGTATTTCAATTCTATTGCTAAATGATTGTTTGGCTCATAAATCCTGACTTTTCTTTCTGTTTGACAGCTCAACAACTAGACCATTGTCTATGGTAGGTGCTTCCAAATTGGGAAGTAGCGAAGTCAAAGAATCAAAGAAAGATGAGAACGATATTGATAGACGGCCATTAGGAATCTGCGTTAAAGGCTTGCCTTTAAGGTCCACAGGTAATTCATTATTCCTTTTTTTTTTTCAAGTTACACAGTTCCATTTGTAGAAGTCATTTACTATCATTTAATTTTTAGTACTTGTTGATAACATCAATGTATATATATATTATTATTATATATTATTATATATTAGCTTATGTGTTAAAACTTTATTTTAAAAAAGGATTTTTCGAAGTTCTTGTCATGCATATTGTGTTCAGACATGCTTACTAAAATGTGTTTATGTCATGACTTAGATTCCAGTTTGCGAGATGGATTGTATCATGAATATAAGAAGCATGGCAAAGTCACTTCAGTACAGATATGTCTTGAAGGGGATACTAGATGTGCTATCGTTAGCTTCAGGAAGTGAGTACTCATTGAAGTAGAGTTGCTTGTCAATATTTTCTTTTCAATTTAAATAAAGGTTATAGTGTTAAAAGAATATCATGTTACTTAAATTTTTGTAAACATTGATCAGCAAATCACTGAAGGACAATCCACCTAGAACACCTAACATACTTCCTCTTTAGTCTTTGTAGTTGAAGCCTGACTAAACTAAATCATTATGTCCCTACCAACACTGGAACAAAATTATGTGGCCATGACCCAGAAGCTTAGTCTGCTATTTGTGTTATGGATTACATTATTTGTCAGTCTTTCCTTTGCACAGCTCTGGTCTAGAAAATCACCTAACAATTTCTCAGTTAAAAGATGTCTTAAAATTAAAATTCATTTATATTTTTGTGCCTTGGTTAAAATAAAGTTTTGATTTGAAAATATATACCACTATTATAGACAATATTTTACATTTGCTATTTGAGTCTAATTTCTACAATTATATTGTGTCAAACCAGTCTTACATAACTGTTGACCTAATTAACTATTTGTCTTGCAGGCCTGAGGATGCCAGTAAAGCTTTAGAAGCTTCCCAAGGAAAGATTTTCTTTGGGACAAAAATTAGAGTTACTTCTCATGAAGGAGTTGGTAAGTTCCATTTCATACATTTTAGCTATTCCATACAGAAACGAAACAAGTTTATTACACTAATTTTGTTGTTGTTGTCAGTTTTAACTGAAGTAAAATAAATTAATTAGGTGCTTGGCTAAACTCCTCAGCAGAAGGAAAATGGAAAATGTGTAATGTTGAAACGTAATCAGACTTGTGTTTTATATCTACTTCAGAAGTGGATGAAGTAAATGATGGCAATGAAAATGATAGCTTGGACGAATACCATCCCAAGTCCACACGTACACTCTTTGTAGGCAACCTGGAAAAAGAAACCATCAAAGACGATTTGATAGAGAAGTTTAAACAGTTTGGAGAAATTATTGTGAGTTTATCTGGGTATTTTTTTTTTATTGCATTCAAGTTTTGATTACCACTAAATTTGTTTAATACATTGGTAAGTGTTGACAACATATTATATGCTTTCCACACTCAGGATGTAGATGTTAAAAGGCAAGGGGCCACAACTGCATTTGCTTTTGTTCAGTATGTGGACATCACTAGTGTGGTTGCTGCCCTTAGAGCAATGGAAGGAGAGCATATTGGGATCAACAAAATCAAGGTATAAACATTTCACTTACCTCTGGCATGGCGATATTTCTAATGGCTAAGTAATAAAACCACTTCTTATTTGCTAGCAATGGAAGTGACATTACCATTATAAGAATTAAGGAGTCTGTTCTAACAAACTTGGTGGACAATTTAAATGTACCTTAGTTAAAGTATTTGTGCATGCTATTATTTTGTTCTATCCTGCAGTTGGGATTTGGTAAAAGTATGCCCACCTTCTGTGTGTGGGTAGACAACTTACCAAGTGACATGACAAGTCGCTCGTTGAAGACTGCGATGGCCAGGTATGGAGACATCACGTATTGTTTTGTTGACAAGATACGCAACCGAGGTTTGATATATTATACAAACTATGAGGATGCCCAGCACTGCGTGAGTGATATTAAGATGAGGCCACATCTCATGAAGAAGAAGTTGCAGGTTAGGACAGTTTAATTGGAATTAATGCAGATATTCTTTAAGTTATTTAATATTCCATAAGTGTTAATTTAGTCCAAAATAAAGGCCATGTTTATTTACTTTAAACCATTCTGGTCTATGATAAAATATATTGACTAAATTGCAATAAACTTGTTTGTTACTAGGAAGTTATGATGTTTCATTGTTGAAATGTTAGCCAATTATATATATTTATAATATATATATAATATACTTTTTTTTTTCAAAATAAAAAAATAACTTATTGTTTTACTTTAACCAGATTGACTTTGCCAGTAGAGAATGCCAGAATAATTTTCTGGATAGAATGGAAGAAACTGGCCAGATGCGAACAAATGAAAGACCAGATGAATCCCGGTCACATACTAAGTTTAGGCAAAGAAGTTTTGAAAATGTTACTGAAGAAGGGTTAGTATTTGCTTTCAATAATAATAGTTTTTTTTTTTTACATATATAATGGGAAACTTATTTTATGAGGATTTTATATAATTGTTTTTGTTTGACTAAAGCTAAAAGGAAATTTACAAAGAATAAAATTTACATTTTCAGAAGTCCATCTAGTTTTGTTTATAGTAGAAGTTCGAGTGGCTATGGTTCTCGAAGAAGAAGACAGTATGATTCTAATTATACTGAAGAAAGTCATCAGACTTCCAGAAGATCTCGGTAAGATATTTGTTTTGATGCTTGTGAAAACCTGTTATTATAAGCTTACTTTCTGTTCATCGCTGTTTTACTCTTTTGTTTTGCTTACTAGTTTTTTTTTGTGTTAATTTCAGAAGAGCTGCTGAAGACTTCACACCGCAGTCCAATTTATACTATTCAGGTAAAGGAACCAGTGATGACTATGTTGCTGAATTGAGAGAGTATGAATACAGCAAGAGGGAGCGTCGTGATAGGGATCTCAGTCCTCGCCATTCATCTGCAGACCGTAGGATAGATGGTCAGTCTTGCAGAGGCTCCAGAGATCACTCACTTGATCGCTATGAAGAGCGTCAAAAAGAAAGAAGTGGAGAGGTTTTCAACAGTCGAGAAATCAGCCCAGGAAGTGAACACAACTCGTTTCATTCTGAAAATCGCTACAGGTCGTCTCGTGAAGACAAATATCTCAACCGAGATCGCTATGAAGATGGTAAAACAGAGGACAAAGACTTTGATCACCATAGCCGCCCCAGTCGCACAACTTCTCCCTTCTTACAGAACCACACTAGCTTGCACTCCCATGACAGTGACTTGAGACGCCTGGGCTCCCAGTCTCCTCCAACTCCACTTCAGGAGGATGCACCAAGATTCTATTTGGAGGACTACAAGCAACGTGTAGAGGATGACTTTGACTCCTATTCTAGTAGAAGAAGAGATTCTGAAGAACTAAAATCCAAATCTTGGATCAATTCCTCCAAACTTGGTGCTGAAATGATTAAAACAGTGGAAAGCAGAAAACGGAGTCATGAACAATCAGGGCTTTCAGACTTGACTAAGTTAGACTCTAAACTTGTCAGAAAGCATGAAAAGTCCTCCACGCTTGCTGAAAATAAACTCAAGAAGATACATAGACAGCTGGAAGCCAACAAAAGAGGGTTGAAAGACCATCCCAGTAGTCCAGGCTCCTCAGGTAGTCATGGAGACTCTGAAAACGGGTCTGTGAGTGAGGGTGATCTTCATCACTTGCACCAAGAGAAGCAGCACATTCTCAAAGAGCTCAAGGAATGTGAGGCTGAAGTTGTGGATGCCAGTGAGCCAGAATCTCCACACTCAGGGGCTAGAATGAAATCTGTTGCAGTCAAAGACAATTCTAAATTGTTTGGAAGGATTCTGGAGGACAAGAGGGCCGAAGAGCTCTCGTTCAGGCGGCAGGAGAAGTTGAGACGTTTGAATTCCAAGTCTTGGAATCATATCAGTGATGATATGAGCTCTACCCGTGAAGACCAACATTTATTGTTTGAGAAGGAGGATTCTCCTAGGGAACACAGTGATTCTGACTTGGAACTCAAGATGCATGTTAAAAAAAGGAGGACTGAATTTCCCAGTGACTCTAGTGATGATGAACATTTGGAAAGCTGTTCAGAGCAGAATGTAAGGATACCTAACTCTTTGCTGGATAGAAGAGCCATGTGTGATAGTAAAACCAATTCTTTTAAGTTCATGGAAAATTCTAAATTGACAGATGTATCATCTTCTTGTGATAATGGTCATCTTTATAAAGGTGGATTAAGTGATAAAGACTCCTCTGTGATACAATCCTACAGAACTTCTTCGTCCATATCTAATCCTTACCTAAATAGTGAATGGAATATGCCTCTACCAGCACATGAGTCCAGCCCTCCTGGCTTCAGCTCTACTTACAGTGAAGAAAACACTCAAGACTCTGTCATGTCTGGCAGTTTGTCTGATAAAAGCTTTAAGTCCCCACCAGGCTCACCGTTGGGAAAATACTGCTCAGACAGCGACAGCTATTCCAAATATGTTGTTCCAGATCCAGAGGATTCTTTTTCTGATGACAGCCTTTCAGATAACCAGCATGCACAGAATGCTAAAGACCTTGAAGAACGTCTTCGCTGCATTGATGAAATTCTGAATGGCACCACCAGCAGGTCATCTGATCTTACAATATCTTCAAGCTTCACCAATGAAAGACTCCGTAAGAGTGGGCTTGATGGTGGTAGTTTCTTGTCTGAAAAGAGGCAAGAACCTTCTGTCATAATGCAGCAGGTCTTGAACAAGAAAAGTATTCTAGATCAGGATATTATACGACTAAAGTGTAACAACAAAATGGATCAAACAGCAGAGCTGGAGTTGGGTATAAAGCCCCTTTTACCCATTTCAACTTGGCCACATCCAGTGACCACATCATCATCCATGCTTCAACCTACCATTACAACTTCAGTGGCCAATTCACTTTCAACAGCCCCGATCAGCACCAGTGTTCTCACTGCATCCATTGTGAGTGCACCGGCCACCAGCTCAATTAACATATCACCCAAAACTGCAGCAGTGGATAGCTTGCTTTCATCTAGACTTTCAGAGCCTGCAAATAATTGTGGGCTCCCAGCAGAGAAACTGCCAGTTAGCACAAATTTGACGTTGGATGTTCCATTATCATCTGTGTATAGTAGTACCTCGACATCAAAATCTGTGTTTAGTTTAGTTCAGTGTTCCTCAGTTGATTCCATTGTAGACACTAATTTATTGATATGTCCACCAGAGGGTAAATGTACATCTACATCATTGCCACCATCATTACCGTCACACACACCTTTGTTATCTGTTTCATTAAGCTCATCACTGTCATTACATGTTAAAAGTACCCTGCAGCAGATAGTACCACCCTCATTACCTGTAACACCATGCCCCTCCTCGTCCTCCATTATGTCATCAGTCACTAAATCCCCTGTTGGGTCCACAGTGGCTGCTCCGTTTACTCAGGGACCAGATAAACTACAGCTGATGCCAACTGTTGGCCAAGAAGCCCCACACATCTACTCTTCTTCCTTCACCCCAGAAAACTCTAGAACTTCAACCAGTTCCCACCTGCCAGGGAATCAAAGTTCCAGAGTCCCGGCACATAAACCAAGAGACGACCAACATAACAAACAGGAGTTGATAGTTCATATTATAAAAACTGAAGATGAGTCTAAAAATAATGTGACTGTTTCTAAAACTGAGGATGTGACCCCTGATATTGAATCTCCTGTATCTGTCAAATCAGAAACCTCCAGCAATTCCTCAGTACCGCTGTCTTCCATTGACAACAAAAATAACTTAGCTCTTGAAGACAAATCTGTTCCCATTGTTCAGACTTCAAGTTCAGAAAACAACAACATCGTAATAGTCAAATCTCCCATCTCAAGTGTTGAGTTAAAGACTGGAGTCAGCACTCTGTTTTTAGAAAACACACTTGAAAAATCTGACAGTTTTGATGTGATTGAAGCTCAAACTGCCAATACCAATGTGAAACAATCAGATGTCCTAGATTGGTCTTCTAAAAAACCTGAAGTGTCTCCTCCAGTAAGTAGCCTTCCTGTATATGGTGTCATTACAAAAGATAACCCAGACAAGAAAGATTTGCCAAGTCCATCAGATAACATCAACAAAGGCAAGACAATGTCTTCTCTGTCTCTCAACAATGACAGTGCTTCAAAGGTCAATGCTAATGCTCCCAGCACTTCTTCACTGTCTTCTACAAGGCAATCATCAGAAAGATCAGATAAAAAATCTAAAACTTCTCACAGCCATTCAAAGAACCCGTCTAAATCAGAAGCTCTTTTTGCCCCAGATGTTAAAGTTGAGCAACCAAAAGAGAAAACAGAAAGCAAACACCCAAACAAAGACTCTCACAAAACTAGTAACAAGTCTTCTACAAGTTCAGATAAAAAGGTCTCCAAAAGCTGCTCCAAAGAAGCTCTAGATAACAAAGTTGTGTCAGGTAGTAGTAAGGATCATGATAAGAAGAGTGAGCTTGCTCATAAAAGCTCAGGGCATGAGAGCTCCAAAACAGATAAAAACAAAGTCAAGGACAAGAAAGAAAGTGAGAAAACTAAAGCAAAGGAAGAGACCAAGAAAAAGGAAGACAAGAAACCTGCTACAGAGAAAACTGAAACCAAGTCAGGAGCTACAAAAGAAGACAAAAAAGTTGATAAGAAAGTTGATGAGAAGAAAGAAAAATCTGAGAAAGACAAGAGTAAAGAGACTGACAAACATCCAGTCAAGAAAAGTAAAACAGAGAGTACAGACAGCAACAAGAAAGACAAAAAGTTGAAAACTAAAGAAACAATGAAGGTTGTAGAGAAGAAAGCATTCTCCAGTCTTTCATGTGTAACCAAATCCTCCACTCCAGAGGTCAAGTCTAAAGATGCTCCCAAATCTGATATGAAACTCAAGACAGACGCTAGCAAAAGTGAAGAAAAGGCTAAGTTTGAAAGCAAGCATAAACTAGATTCCAAAAGTACAAATAAAAGTGAAAAGTCTGAGAGCCATCTTGTTCCTAAAAAAGTGAGCACAGATTCATCCAAAAGCAAGAAAGAGAATGAAAAAGAATCCAACAAACATTTATCTCTAAATGTGAAAAAGAAAGAAGAAAAGTTGAAACAGAAACTAAAAGACAATAAATCAAAAGATGAAACAAAAGAAAAACAGAAAGAAGAAAAAGAAAAAGCAGAAAAGGAGGAAAATGAAAGACAAAGAGAAAAAGAGAAAAAAGAATTAAAGGAAAAAGAAGAGAAAGAAAAGTTGAGGCGAGAGAAAGAAGAAAAGGAACGTCAGAAAGAGGAAAGAGAAAGAAAGGAAAAAGAGGAGAAACTCAGAAAGGAGAAGGAAGAAAGAGAAAAGCAAAAAGAACAAGAAAGATTAGAAAAAGAACAGCTTGAAAAAGAAAGAAAAGAAAGAGAAGAAAAAGAAAAACAGAAAGAAAGAGAAGAGAGAGAGAAGCTGCGAGAGAAGGAAGAAAGAGAAAGAAGAGAGAGAGAGCGTGAAGAAAGAGAAAGAAAGGAAAAAGAAGAGAAAGAAAGAAAAGAACGTGAAAAGGAGGAAAAGGAACGTAAAGAAAGAGAAAAAGAGGATAGGGAAAGGGAACGCAAAGAGAAAGAAAAGGAAGAAAAAGAACGAAAGGAGAGAGAGGAAAAGGAGAGAAAAGAAAAAGAGGAGAGGGAAAGGAAAGAGAAGGAAAAGGAGGAAAGGGAAAGAAAAGAGAAAGAAAAAGAAGAGAAGGAAAGAAAAGAAAAAGAAAGGAAAGAGAAAGAAAAAAGGGAAAAGAAAGAGAAAGAACGAAAAGCTAAAGAAGAAAAACTTAGAAAAGAGAAGGAAGAAAAGGCCAAGAAAGAGAGAGAGGAAAAAGCTAAGAAAGAGAGAGAAGAAAAATCTAAGAAAGATGAAAAAGGCAAAAAAGAAAAGAAAGATAAAAAGGAAGAAAAAGATAAAAAAGATGACAAAGATGATGATGACAAAAGTGATAAAAAACCTCCTCCAAAGAAACCCAAAAGAAATGAACTTGCTGTATTACTAGATAGCAATGACAGATTCCAAATGACCTTCACCTCTATGTACGATCGAGTGAAAACTCAACGCAACAGAGAACCTGAACAGCACAAGCCAGAACCTGCTCCCAAATCCTCATTTGATAAATTTAAAAAGAATCTTAAAAAGAAAGGCAAAAAGGCCAAGTCATCACTTTATTCCTGGGGCAGCAATTCTGACTTGACCGATGATAGTGACTTGTCTGAATCTGGATCCAGCATCAAAGCTGATTCAGTGAAAGAAACCAAACCTAAGAAAACAGGGCTTGTCAAGAAGAGGCTTCAAGTTTCATCAACCTCATCGTCTTCATGTGACGAGGATGAAGATGCCTTGCTTAGAGCTAGCAAAGCTAACGGGAAAAAGTCTGACACCATCAAAGCTGATTCAGTGAAAGAAACCAAACCTAAGAAAACAGGGCTGGTCAAGAAGAGGCTTCACGTTTCATCAACCTCATCATCTTCATGTGACGAGGATGAAGATGCCTTGCTTAGAGCTAGCAAAGCCAACGGGAAAAAGTCTGACAAAATTTTCTCTTCTGATTCAGATGAAGACAATTTTCCAATCCCTAAGTCCTCCAATAAGTCTAAATCTAAGCCTGCTCCTAAAAGAAGGAAAACTAGGGAGGATTCAACAGACTCGATGACATCAAAGGAGGAGTTTGTCAAACCTCATGCCAAAAATGTGAATGAAGATAGTCTGGATGACTTAGATCTTTCAGATGACGATGATGCACCTAAGCTTTCAGTCAAGAAAAAGCCAAAAGCCATCAAGAGACCTGATAAGTCGACAGATGGAGATAAACCAGACTCCTCTTTCGAGTCTGTATCCAAAAAACCAGCGAAGGTTGAACAAGAAGCTTTAGTTGAACCTGTAGCCAAAAAATCTCATAAAACAGATAAAGATGAGACCCCAGCTAAAAAATTAAAGACAGATAGTAAAGTTATCAAATCTGATAGTGACAGAAAAAGCTCTGCAAAAAGTGAAGACAAGAATAAACTGAAAGATTCTTCCAGTGACAAGAAAGAAAGAAAAGATGTAGAGACAGAGATCAAATTAGAAAGCAAGAAAGAGTCTGAAAACAAAAAAGACATTGATGGGAAGAAGAGTGCAGACAGTAAAAAAGAAGAAGTCAAAAAAGAAGTTGAAGTGAAACATGAAAATGAAAAGCCCAAAGGCAAAGACACATTTTTTGGGGAGCTAAGTCTGAAACACTCAGATGAGAAAAAGAAGAAGAAAGATAAAGAAGAGTCAGTTGTCAAAAAGAAGAAGAAAAAGAAGTTAGACCCCAAAGCCGAAGAGGAGAGTGTGAACTCATTGATCAACAAGGTCTATGACTCGTCTAAATTTGACAAAGATAAGAAACAAAAGAAAAGAAAAAAACCCATCGTATTGGATAGTGACAGTGACATGGCTACTTCAGAAACTTCAGAAGTCAGCAAACCAGCTACTGTTGAAGAGAAGGTTGTAACTAAATCTGACACAGAAATCTTAAAAAGCAAAGAGAAACACCAAGAGAGTGTTAAAGAGAAAAACCTAGAAAGTTTCAAAGAGAAAACCCAAGACAGTGTCAAAGAGAAAACCCAAGACAGTGTCAAAGAGAAAAACCAAGATAGTGTTAAAGAGAAAAACCTAGAAAGTTTCAAAGAGAAAAACCAAGACAGTGTCAAAGAGAAAACCCAAGACAGTGTCAAAGAGAAAACCCAAGACAGTGTGAAAGAGAAAACCCAAGAGAGTGTCAAAGAGAAAAACCAAGAGAGTGTCAAAGAGAAAAACCAAGACAGTGTTAAAGAAAAAGAAGTGATAAAAGAGAAACACAGCAAGGAGACTAACAAACCTTCAAATGATGCAGCGAAGAAATCCGAGTCCAAGAAGAAAGATGCTTCTGTTGATAAAGAAAGTGATAAAGCATCATCCTTGGATGTGCACAAGAGAGATAAGAAAACAAAAGACAAAGTTGACCATTCAGAAAGGAAAAGTTTCAGTAGTATAGAGGACTTATCCACCAAACCACCAAAAAAGAAAAAGAAGAAGAAAGAACATGAAAAGGAAAGTGAAAAGGAGAAAAGCAAGCCTTCCAAGATCAAAAAGGTTGATGACAACAAACTGGATGGCAATAAAAAGGCTTCTGAGACTGAAACCAACAGCAATGCTGATTCTAGTGCTTCTCAGCAGTCCCAAGTGGTGGATGAATTTGTTAGTTTTTGGGGACACCCTAAACCCATTCTGATCCCTAAAAGGTTGAAAGACACTCCAAAAGCAGATGATGACAAGAAACATAAAGAGAAAGATGATTGTAAATCAGATGAGAAAATGGAAACTAGTTTAGTTCCTAAAGAAGAAATAATTAAAGATGAGAAAGTTGTAAATGACAAGCCGGAGGATCAGCAGGATGCTGACAAAACTGTGAAGGTTGAAGTAGAAACTAATGAAGATGTCGTTGTACCCATTTCGGAAGCTGAGACCACAGTCACTACTGAGCTAGCTCAATCAACTTCATCTGAAATAGCTGCTATGAGTGGGTCTGCTCACCAATCTGATGCTGTCAGTGAAGATGTGGCAGGCGTCAAAGATGAAACCACAATTGGTTCATCTGTGGAAATCCATGAAGACGACGAGGATCCATCTCTTGTTATAGACGAATTGTCTGAGAGTGTTTCAGATGAAAAGAAGAAACTTACTAAGAAAGAAAAGAAACTTTTAAAACAGCAGCAAGAAGAAAAGGAAAGAAATGACCATATGGATGAAGTCATTGCTTTTGTTGCCAATGCTGGCTCTGGTGATGAAGATGATACAGGGGATAAGGAAAGTCCTTCCAGTTTGCAAATAGATTCAGCCAGTAATGACAGAGAGCTGGATCTTTTAGATGTCATAAACTTGAAATACGAAACTAAATTTTCCAATGAGAAAGAACACAAGTCAATGATAGTTTCAGACATGTTTTTTCAAGATGATAAGAAAAAGGCTCCTGAAACTGCTCCATTCAGTGCTTTCCGCAAAGATAAAAAGGAGACACCAGTCAAGAAAGATGGGGACCAAGAAGTCCCTCAGAAACCTACATCTCTGGCCAAAAATGATGACACAAGTTTAGAAGAGGGTGCAACTGTAGCATCCACTGAATCACCAGAGAAAGAAAAAGAAGAGCATAAATTAACAGAAGAAGAAATAAAAAAGAAAGAAGCAGAAGAACTCAGAAAGAAGCAAGAAGAGGAGGAAAGAAAAGCAGAGGAAGAAAGAAAAAAGGTTGAAGAGGAGAAAGCTAGACAAGAGAAAGAGCAGCAAGCTATAAGAGAGGCATCAGATGAAGCAGCAAGAGCAGTGGAGTCTATATTGGAATTTGAGAACACTCTAGGGCTAGACATAGAGGATGATTTACCACCATTGAACATTGAGTCTGAATCTATTGAGACACCAACTGAGATACCAGTATCACCTTCCAAAGACAAAAGTGAAACTGAATTGTTTTTCAATAATGCTATACCTGAGAAACTGACAGCCAATCTGGATGACCAGTTGCTACAAGAAAGTAAACTGTTAATAAAGGGAGATCATGCTGATCACAAAATGGACCCCCTCAGCTTTTTTGCTCAACCTCAGCATGCGGTTATTCCAGGGTTCACATCCCCAAGGAGAAATTCTGTGGTTCAAGATAGGCCTTCAGAGCCTTCTGTAGCTTTACAGTCACCTCAAAGGCAGATACCTCAGTCACCACAAATCCAGTCTCCTCAAATTCAATCTCCCCAGATGCCATCTCCTCAGAGGCACATGCAGAGTCCTCAAAGGCAGCTGACATCTCCACAGAGAATTCAGTCTCCACAAAGGCCACTTCAGTCACCTCTTCGACCTCTTCATTCGCCCCAGATAGGCTTGCAATCTCCTCCATTTTTCAATAAAGACGCTAAGATGGAGAGAAGCATATTGTCCCCGAATAGAGAGGTATTGGTCATGCATGAAATGGAGCCTTCATCAGTTCAAACCACTCAGAGAAGAACATCCTCTGGTGTTCCTGTAACTGCTCCAGAGACATCTATCGATCCATTACGCAGAAAATCTCAAGAATTCCCATCAGAACAAGCTTTTCATTCTCCACGTAGAAATACCATATCTGTCCCTGAAGAAGCAGCTACGACCCATCTTGAGCATAGGTTCCAGCATCATCAAGGAGCCAGTGTCATCTACTCCAAGAAAAGTCCTCATGGACAATCTTCTCTCCCACCACCAGTTTCTATTTCATTGGACAATGCTCCTCATGATAAAAACTTTCAAACTCCCATTAGAAATATAAGCATCCCCCCACACCAAGATTGCAACTTATTGTCACCTAAGAAAATGTCCCCTAGTGTCCATTTCAAGGACATCCCTGCTGACCCAACAATCTTCCAAAACACTTCCACAAATAAAACACATTTAACAGACTCATTGTTCCCATCTCCAAAAGCCTTGTTTAGTGAGTTCAGTCACCATCAGAAGCACTCCACGCAAGAGCCAATGTTTTATGGCAATAAATCTCAAATTCATGATATCTTGAAGGCCACTATTCCATCACCAGACCAGCACATTTTCTTCACAGCCAAAGGGACAATGCCTGATAAAACTCTGGTGGCTAAATTGCCTGACAATAATTTCTCTACAAGAACACTACAGGAACAGCTGTTTCAGCAAAAAGTGAATCCCATTTCACATGAAAGAATATCTCAGGACTCAGTATTTCCTCCCAAAGGACATTTGTCCCAAGACTCAGTATTTCCTCCCAAAGGACATTTATCCCAAGACTCAGTGTTTTCTCCTAAAGGACATTTATCCCAAGACTCAGTGTTTTCTCCTAAAGGACATTTGCCCCAGGACACAGTGTTTTCTCCAAAAGGACATTTGTCCCAAGACACTGTGTTTTCTCCCAAAGGACACATATCCCAAGAGCCAGTGTTTTCTCCTAAGGGAGGACATCTAGATGCATCTTACAATTACACTGAACCTGTAGTTGATTTCTTGTTAAACTCTCCTCCAAGAAATTCAGATTTTATCAATTATACACCCAACTCAGAAGTGCAAAAACAATTAGTGGTGAAACCAGTAGAGGCTCATGATTTGTTTAACAACAAAGACACATTTCATCCTGTTGACTCTAGACTCAATGAAAGGGTGGAGCAGCCACCACGAAGAATGGAAGGGTTCCCCCCATCATTTTATCAAGAACCAACACCCGCAGGGAATATGCCCAAATTTGCAGAGACTGTCAATTTGCCGCCAACGCCATTCGATGACGACAAAAAGAATCCACGTAAACGTAATAGAAACAACAAAAAAAACACCAAAGAAGACAGGGCAGCGGCACTTGCTGAGCAGCAAGCTATTGAACAAAGTGTTCAAGCCAATTTGGAATCCATCCATAAATCTCTGTCGGCTAGTCAAGCCAAGAAAGCTGAAACCAATCCTTCTGAAAAGAAAAAATCACCTATTGATGCTTACGATTTTGAAGCGGGACAAGAAATGATGCCATCCACAATGTCAGCCATGGAGCACACCAATTTCAGTGAGGACTTGAGACAAACTAGATCTCGCATGGAAAGAGGAAAACGTAACAACAGAGGAGGATATGGAACAAGACGTGGGAAAAATGGTAGAGGAGGAATGATGTCTGTAATGGAGTCACCAGAGTCTCTCCAGCGCCAGGAACCCTTCTCTTTGCATCAACAGCCAGTTTCTCAACAAACACCATTTAATGTGCAACAAAGTCAGGATCAGATGATCACAACACCCCAAGCAAAGCCACTTGGATATCTTTCTTATCAGTTTCCATCTCAACAGCAGCAGCAGTCCCCATTTCAGCGGCAGAACTCTCAGCCAACCAATCCATCATTTTATCCTTCCCCGCAGTCTTCTTCTGATAACACATCAAGTATGTCACTACCGGAATGGCAAATGAAGCCAGTGCCTCAACAGCATAGTCAAAACACATTGCTTCAGCAACCAATTCAAAGTGTACTGCCTCAACAGCATGGTCAAAATGCATTGCCTCAACAACATGGCCAAAACGCATTGCCCCAACAACATAGTCAAAATGCATTGCCCCAACAGCATAGTCAAAATGCATTGCCCCAACATGGCCAAACCTTGCAGTCCCTACCCCAACAGCATATCTCACACCAACAGCCAGCATTGCAACACCAACAGCAACCCCAAATACCTCAACAGCTAAAATTACCAGTGAAAGTTGACGAAAGAAGTCCTGAAACCAACAAGCTAGACTTGGACTCGTCTTTTGGAGAGTCGCAGCTTGTTATAAATCTGGATGATCAGCCATCTAGTATTGAAGGTAAAGAGAACCAGAACAGCCTTAGTTCTGATGGTGAGTCTCCTGCCACTCCTAAAACTCAGAGGTCAACACGGGCTAGAAAACAAACCAATTACAAAGCTATAGCATCAGGAACCATAACCGTTCAGCCTACTACTCGTCTTTCAAGATCAGGTGGCTCACCTAGAGGCCGTTCTGCAGGGACTCAGTCGCCCAAGAATAATATGTCACCACGGGCATCCAGCTCTGAAAATGTGCAGTCCTCTCCTGTGGTCAAATTAGAAAAACTGGAAGTGACCCGTACAACTAGAAGGAGAAAAGCCAAGGAAGAAGCTGCTGATGAGAACTCTAGCTTTGAAGACTGGAAAGCCAAGAAAGGTGAGGATAAAAAAGTGGTGCCTAAAGACAATGTGTATGAATTTGATGACACTGAGCAAGATCAGAACAAGGAACCAAACTTAAGAAGTAGAACCAGAAAGAAGAGAACCTCTGAAAATCAAGACCCCACTCAGATAGGTGTGGACTACCTGGCTGCCTCTCCACCTGCAAGCAACAGTAGTCTGTTGTCTGATCCTAAAGGAAGTTATGAGTCATTAGCTAATGATACAAAGCCTACAGAGGAAGTCAGCAAGCAAACACCTCTGAGTAATGTAGATGCTGTGATAGATGCAGTCTCTAAAGGCTTGTTTGGATCTATAGAAGAAGATAGCAATCAGGATATTCCACTTTCTGCACCATCAGAAATAGGTAAGATCTCAGTAGATCAAATAATGAATCTGGATTAAAACATACTGAAGTATTTATGATTTTTTTAAGCATTACAGTGTTTTTAATCATTTTTCTTAATTGTCTTTGCATGAAGAAATAATATATTTTGTGATTATTTGTCTTGCAGCTTCTACTCCATCTCCTCTCCCTGCAGCCCCAACGACACGCCAAACTCGAAGATCAACAGAAGCAAAGAAAGAAGCAGAACAGAAGGAAGTGAAGTTCACCATTGAACCTGCTAAGTCAGATGTCCGTGATGCTGGCAAGAAGGGTCCAACAGTGCCACCTATCAGAATCAAAGTTGCTCATGTAGTTGAGAAGAAAGAAGAAAAGCACTATACAATTGAGAGGGCCAATAAAACTGTCAACTCTTCTACAGAGCATCACGAGAAGCCTCCTTTGGCCTTTACAGTCAAACTTTCTGACACTGGTACAGCAACAATTAAGCCAGCAGGCTCTGGTAACATCGGAGGCCATTTGAATTCAAATACATCACTTATAGGTAAAAATTCAGTGACAGAGGGCATCAAGTATGGTGAGAACAAAGTGCAGGATGGACTCAAGTATGGCGAGAGCAATTTGAAGAGAGATAATAACCTGGGGCTGTTCTCTGGGTTACCTCAGAATGAACAGCAGCAGCCAATCACTGAGCAGGAAGTTATCAAGTCAGTACCATCACAGTCCACTCCATGGAAACCCGTGGACTCGGTGGCCATGGACTCACCCATTACCAGACCATCTGGAACTCTTCATCCAAAAGTGGCGGCCAAAGTGCAAGCATCCCAGGAGTCCATGAACGCCTCTTCCATGTCTGCTTTGTTGCCAAATAATGTGGCCCAAACTAGTCAACAGCAACCTATACTTCCTGTGACCTCTGCTGCTCTGCCTAGTCAAGCAAAGCCCTCTGTTAGCCCTGTCCATAGCGGCCTTATGTGGAACAGCATTCAGGGCAATTTGAATCAGCCACCATCCAATCCTCACTTGCCCATGCATCTTCAGAACTCATCACTGATGAAAGACCCTAGCTTGTTGCTCCAGCGCCCGCCCAGTGCCCATGATTTGATGAACAAGCGTCCGCCAAGTGCACACAGTCAAACTTCAATCAGACCTGACCGTCCTGTTGTCAAAGGTGCCAAGATGGGAGGAATGGATGAAATGGTTTCTAAAATCAATGTTGATGGTTCTCAAAAACATTCAGAGGTAATTAGTTTTACATGTTTTTTGTTTTTTTTTACATTTTGAAATTAGCTTTCAAAGATATTTTGGTGTATAGTACTTTAAAAAAAAGAAAAAGCAAGACATCTATTCATTTTTAAACTCACATCCGGAACAAAAAAAAAAAAAAGGTACACAAATTCTCTAATAACCTAAAGTTGTAAGTTTGTAACACTACACCATCATTTATTGGGACAACTACATCCTGTGAGACTCCAAATAGTGAAATAATATCAAATAAGTAAATATAGGATAGAGTAAGCTGTAAAATTCAGACTAAAATAAATAATAAATACTTAAATGGTATTCCTGTAATGACACACAAGATATTTGGGTTTTTAAAAATCAACCAATCTAGTTAGAAGTTAATGCCTTAAAACTTAATTAAATCAATGCTAGCATATAAATCTTCTGTTTTATTAAAAAGAAGCACCTGATAAAGAAACTTGAGCAGTGAGGTTGATGAAAAGTATAAGTAAGACCTTTGGTAATAATCATAAACTTAGTGACATAAGATTATCAATTGATGTAGCAATAAGAGACACACGTAGCAATAAGAGACACACACACACAAAACACCATTACTCCTCTCTAATTGACAATTTCAATGTTGATTTGACCCCATTAAATTAAATTAATTTTTGGTTTTATAGAGCAAGAGTTATTAAAGTACAAAAACATTGCCTAATATTTGACACAATGATATCAACACATTATTTGTCCAATTTTTTAAATAACTTTTACTCCACAAATAAATATAAATTGATTGATTGGGCCATGAATAATGATCAAATGAAGACAGGCTATTCCTAGGACACACCAGCTTTGTTTTCATTAACATGCAATGTAATTAACTTTTCTTAACCTTTGAACTGTAGGACTAGAAAGAGTATTTACATTAAGTTTTCAGACAAAATAAAAAAAATTTAATTCTTCTGTGCTGCATTTTTGATTGAAAGAAAGTTTGCAGAATCTACACACTCAGTACTCTTATAAAAAAAAGTGTGCTATCTTGACTGACCTTAATGTGTGTACTGACCTAACTTGATGACCTACATAGATTGATATGTGTTAATGTTGACAGACTGGACATTGTGAGCTGTGTTTATTATTGTCTACTGTGAATGTTTGAATATTAGTTGAATCATTTCAGTGAGCTGTTTGAAGTGTGTGTATTAAAAGACAAATGAAGTAGCTACAATTTGTTCAACTACTCTTGTTCAGCCAGTTTCTTGATGGAGGATTAAACTTCTATGACAAAGACCTTTTTTTTTTTAATTCTTTAGGCTCCATTTGGCTTTGCTGGACCAGTTCCCCCAGCTCACATAGGTCAGAGACCTTACATGATGGAGCAGCAAGGTATCCCAAGCGCCCATCACTCTCTGCACTTCCCTAACAGTGCTTTCAAGACCAGTCTGGAAATGCGCAACACCAAGTCTCCATCCATACCCCCGCAGACGTCTTTGAAAATTGGCTCTGAGATGGGGGCCAGAACACCACCTGTAACTGCTGCCCCAGGAGCTATGTTGTATGCTGGGATAGTGTCATCACAGCCTATTTCACTGTCTCCAACATCTGCCAGTCCAGAAGGCCAGGTATTTAAAAAATTAAAAACATTTTCAAACAAATATTACATTCTATTGTGTACATGACATAAAATTCTTGTTACGTATTGTCTTAGAATTACCTTGTTTGCCCTGTTTGTAACTGAAATTGGGAAATGTTCTTGCTCAATAGTTATATGTATAATAGGGTTATTAAAAAATTAAACTGTTTTTTTTTTCATCAGGTGATTGAAAGACATCCTAATCCCAACTCACTGAGAGAAACAGGATGTCAGTCACCCCTCAGCCTACGCATGCATTCTGACCCCAGGTTTCTGAAAGGTACACACGATTTCTATTCAGTCATCATAAAGCAAAACCTTTTTTTTTTATCTTTTAATGTTTACAGTTTGATAACTTTTACATTTTTCTTACTCTTAGATGATCTAGAAAATTCTGTGCAATCTTCAGTTCATGGTGAGCAAACATCAACCAGAGAAATGATGTTCTTGATGGAACAACAAAGGCTGCGTCAGCATCTTCTGTTAGTGCAAGAGAATAACAGAACTGCTAATCCCGATCAGGGCCATCCTGCAGATGCCAGAAATATGAGGCTAGCCCATGATCAGGCCAGGAATACCCCTGTAGGACCGAATGGCGCCAGGAAGAGCTCGTTATCATCTCAACCAGTTGGGCTTAATCAACCGCTGAATTTGGCAGATTCTGACAGTCGGGTTGATCCCTCACGGACTCCCAAATCAACCCCTCCTGCTCCACAAAGCCCATTTTCCTTACCATACCTCGATAGAAAAGTGGAGCCTGGTCGCATGCAGGTTGGAGTAACTAGTGCCTTCATGCAGCCGAGCTCAAGTGGTGCCTGTGAAGCCATTGCTCACATGTATCCTGATATCCCTCTTGGATTGGCTTCCCAGTTTAATTTAGTTGGACGTCTATACGGCCCTGGGCACCAGCCACAGTCTCACCTGCTGAGGGAAAATGTCATGCAAGGTCATTTCCCTCCTTTTGCACCTGGGCCAAGATTCCAAGTGCTGGAGCCATACGACAAAAAGGGAGAACCAGGACATCAAGACCCAGCCAGAGGCCTTCTTGGGTCACCATCACCTAATCCAATGCTTAGCAGACAGGCTGATCTTCTCCTAATGAAACAACGCATGCCCCATGAGCTGCAAACAAACAGCCCAGTGGGATTTTTGCAGGTAAGACAAACATTAAGTGTCCGTACCATTCTATTTTCTTGTGTATTTATTGGCACTAAAACTATCTGAGCTTTCTTCTCTTTGTAAGCTTTATTAGCAATCCTAAATGTTATTCTCAAAAATCCACTTTTCAAAACTTTTTTTTTTATCTCTCTTGTGTGGGTGGGGAGAGAGTTTCTATTTGATTTGATTACACTTGTCATGGATAGCTGCTTTCTTCTTTCATTGGCATTCAAGATTTTCTAATAGTATTAATTTATGTTTTCAGCGCTATCCAGTTATGTGGCAAGGGGCTTTGGCACTTAAAAATGACAACAGTTATGTCCAAATGCATTTTATTGCTGGCAACAGAAGGCTGCCTAATCAAGCGCTTCCCCAACCAATGCAAAGTGGTGTGCTGCCTCCTCTACGTATCAGCCAGAGAATGAGGCTGGAACAAGCACAACTGGAAGGTGTATCTAAGAGGATGCAGGTAAGCTCCGTTTTTTTCAAATATCAACATTTATCAACACTTTATTAAGTGAAAAAAAGACTTTCAAAAGATTGATATGTATAAGAACCATAACCATCCCTCATTATGACAGAAATAATAATAAATAATAGGACCGGCTGTTGTTTGTTTTGAAGTTTGTCTTAAATCACCAAACTAAAGCTCCCTTTTCAGACATTGCCTTCTCTAGGGCAGATGATGTAAAGGTCATCTGTCTCTGTGGTCCATGGTTAACGAGGGTGTCATGTGGCCAGCACAACCCTGAATTAGGGAATGGCAGATGTATGTCCAATCCAATTCATTAGTGTGCACTAGATCTCTTGTTTATACAAGTTTTAGTCATATCGCTATGAATTGAGTGGAAGATTCTAATCAGACAGAGAGCTACTTGTTACATTGTATCATGAGTATAGCACAAAAACACAATTTAGCAGCAAACATTTGGCATGCATCTGTACAAAATATTTAGAATCCTGTTTTTTTCACTGCTTTTATTGACTATCAAGTTCCTTTTTTTCAATGTCTTGACTTCTAATGAATGAAATGTTTGCTTTCTATTTTAGTGTGAGGAAGATTACTGTATCCTGATAGCTGTGGCTTGTGGCAGAGACCAATCAGACATTAGTGTCCAGACAAGAGCCCTAAATGAAGGATTTATAACCTACCTACTCAACAAACAAGCTGCAGGCATTGTCAATGTTCCTTTACCAGGCTCTGAACAGGTAGAATATTAAGCTTTTGACTGATCTCTGCTCCAAAAGTTGTTTTTTTTTTATATATATTTTTAGTCAAATCAAGAGTACCTCTTTTTTTTTTTTTGTACAACTCCTAGTAGTAACCCACTCTTTTCAGATAGCACCAGTATATTGAATTATTTATTTAAACTTTTCAATTTTACACTTACTCTCATGCTGCCTGACAACACATTTAACACTTTCTGATAGATCACTTCAATTATTGAACTAAAATGTTTTTCCATCCATTGGAGCCAAGGAAACTTAAAACATGTATAAAGTATCAGTAATAATCCTTTGCATACCAGAAAAATTAGGATTTCAAATAAAAAAAAAATACAATGACTTGATCTTTATTTTTTTTTTTTTCTAGGCTGGATTTGTGGTTCACATTTTCCCACCTTGTGACTTTGTGGATAACTCAGTAGCTGAACAAGGCAGTATCACTCTGATGGAGCAACTGAGAGAAGTGCCCCATGCTGTCATTATCATAGCTACCACCTGAACACTGGACGAGCCCAAGTGCTCAGGAAACAAGAATGTGCCCCCATGTTATCATCAGTGTAGCTAGGGCCAGAAGAGACTTTTTTACTTTTACCAAAATCAATGGATTTACAAAAGAAATCAGGACTATACCTTGCACCAGAGACAATGGAACTCCATGCTTCTCAAAGACTTGGTTTCTATTCAGTGACTTTCAATGAAACAAAACAATGACTAAAGAAAATTTTTTTAAATATGGATTTAATAAGGGAAAAAAAAAATACAAAGAGAAAAAAAAAATACAATTTTTAGAATTAATATTTAATTCAATATTTAAATGTTGCTGTCGAGATCAGAAATTATTTTTATTAAATGTCATCTACAAATATGACAAAAGACAAACATGTATAATTCATGTTAACAAATACCATTACTATAATTAAACCTAACACGTAATATGTTAATAAACATAAATTCTAAAGTGAGTAACTTCCTGCCATTCCATAGTGTCAGACTAGAGAGGCAGTGGACTTGTTTGCTGTACTGAAACTCTATTGTGATATCTTGTTTTACAGACTTGTGCATCCTGTTATGTTAGGTCATTATAAATGTTTGGGGGGGGGGGGGTCAGTTTGAATTAGGCACTTGGCACATTGCTAGAGATAACTTCCCTCCCGTAGTGTACTTGGCAGGCGCTATGGGCAGGGCTTCTCTAGCAATCTGGCAATGAACTAGTTGTAACTAATTGGAATCTTGTTATTTCAATTCCTTATCATTGTGATCTTTTTTTTTTTGTCATTTTTATTTGGTCTTTTGTAAATAAGGAAAATCCCTTCATGATGTGTTAACTATAAAAAAAGATTAAAAAAAAAATACTATCAACCAAAACTTGGAAAACTATTCAACACTTGCCTATTCTGAATCAATGAGTGAGTGTCCACTGAGTTGGTGTTCCTTCAGTCTTCAATTACCCCAATAAATTGGGTATTTAGAAAGTTTAATGAAACACATCAGTCCAATATATTAGTATAACAATTTTTGTTTTGGCAGGGTGGAATTATTCAACTTTTCATTTTTCATTGCATCTACTTACATTTGAAACATTCTACATGTAACATGTATTTAATTACAGCTGATTTTCTCAGCATAGGTAAATTGTCTTGCAGTTGAATGTATATTGTATATAAGACTTTAGAAATGGCCAACTCCCTGTCTTATGCTATGTGTTGGTCTCACTCTGTGTCTGTGTGTTGGTAGGCTTTGAGAAAAGGTCAATTCTCTTTTCGTGTCATGTAAATAAAAAGTTTAAATTCTAATTTGTACAGAATGCATATTTGATGTCTTGTATGTAGTTTCTATACATATGTAAATAGACCAAAAGATAAGATATACTATGTGCACACACTATATACATATTGTAAACATATTTATATATATAGTCATGTCATCCCCTGCCAGGAGCTGGCTCTTTCAACCAGAGAGCACATTAAATCTGCTGATGTTTATACAACCCACATCCACACACCACATCCACACCTAAAAATGTTCTCTCTGTGTAGTCAGGATCATTCTTGTCATGTCTTGAATCTTACTTAATCTTTAACTGTTGTCTTTTCTGCTTGTCGTCACCCGTCGCTGTGGTTCCATGTGTCAGTCCAACCAGCTCCTGCATTACTTTTATTGTTCAGAATTATCAAAACCAAAAACTATTCACATTGGTTCTAATTTGTATATTGGAGAGAAGTACCAGTGGATATTATATTTGGTTTAGACTTAGGATTGTTTTAATTTGATACATTTACAAAGTCAATGGCATACAGTTTTTTTGTTATTGTCATTGGTTGTATGATGATCTATTTAATGTTATTTGTTAGAAAATCTATAAGAAATAAAAATAAGATGAAAATAATTACAAACCAATTGACCATTTTGTTTAGTCTGTATTTTCCTACATACATGTTTTGTGAGATGAATTTTCTAGTTCTACAGTAAACTCAGAATATTTACATGCATACATGTAAATGATTTAAAGGCTACCTAAATAAAATATGGTAACATAGTTTGAGCTTATAAACAAGACATTAAAATAAAAAAAAAAATATACAGGCTTAATTTAATCTCAAATTGGAGTAAAGTTTTGTAATAAACATAATTTGTTCATTCCTAGAGGCAGCAGTATTAATTGACTGAATGGCAGATTTGAGTGCTTGATAACTACATCCCATTTATGCTACATTAAAAGTCAATACACTAAAGGTCATTAGGTTGTCATTCAGGAAATAGTCTTTATCTCCTAATGAAGAACAAAAAGAAAAAAAAATCAAAACCTGTATCTCAATCTATTATTAAGAGAGGAAAAAACTAGGCCATTTAATCATTGGGAAACAATTACTGAATTAGTTGGAATAGAAAAATGGATGACATTGCTATGGTCCAAGTGTGTCACAGCAAGCAGCAGGAATGTCTTTTTTTTTTTTTGTTGTTGAACTGTCATGATCTCAATATGTGTCAGTTTCTTTTGGCTTTGATTTTAAACAAAACTGAAATGCTGTATATACAATTTGTTCATTCTCGACAAAAGGTGGCTCAGTCGCGCTCTCCATGTTCAAGAGAAAGTTGTTCACTTTGAAAACATTTACCACAAGTATGTCCACATGTGGATAAAGAAAATAGTTTTAAAATTAACAGAGTGAATCATGGAAGCTCCTAAATTGTTTCCTTTTATATATTTTGTTCAAATTAATGTCATTCACATGACCACTGCTAAGATAATATATGCTGAGATTAGGTTACTTTATCTGATGGATTTGAAATAGTTCCACAAGCAGTAATTGAGCAACGTATAGATCTCTTGTAATGCAAACAACATTTTAAATTAAAACTAGATGGGGAAAAAAGGGCTATTAAAATAATTAATGGCAAGACATTTATTGAGAATCCAATCTGAGCTACCTTTTGCCTATTGTCATTGACCTTTTGAGTCAAAGGTCATGGTTAAAAGAACTTATTGCTCAACGGGTCACTTCGAATGTATTGCTTGTGTATTGGTTTCATGCAGATTGTATTGGTGATGTTTGTTGTTGACTCTGAACCTAAACCTTTGTTTATTGATCAAGTAGAAAGTAAATACATAAATAAAAATCACTATATATATATATATATATTATAAATATATAAATAAAGATATAAATATTCTATAACTGTATATTTAATTCATTGGATTCTATGCTACCAGATGTTTTTTTTTGTGTCAATTCTGTGCGTATGGACTTTTTACCTCATTCTTGGAATCAATCTGTGGGATGGATATTTGTATTTAATGTATGAATGGAACAGAGCAGCTGGTGGAAGTGTGCCTGCACCACACACACAGAGAGCCCAGCAGTCTGGCTCTACTGCAAATAGTTTTGTTTTCACATTTTTTTAATTCATTTTTTTCAAAGTTTTCTTGTTTCTTTAACTACATCATTCACTTTGTAGAACACAGAATATTTTTTTTATATCTCACACACAGCAGAGATTTGAAAAAAAACAACCTAGAAAACACTGGATTGTTTAGACCTAAACATTATTATATATATATTTTTTAATATACTTTTTTTTTTTTCAATTTCATTTGAACTATAGAAGTAGAGTTGAGACTTATAAAAGAAGCCTGTATAATTTCTTTGACAACCAAAATGCTGCTCATGTGGCTAATGCATCATGGGGTACAACTAATTTCTTTGTACTCAGTGGCGTAGCTAGGGAGGGGGGAGAATTTGAAAATCCCCCCTAATGAGTATTTTTTACATTGAAAATTAGATAATAAGCAACTGAAGGGGCCCCCAAAGATGTCAAGCCCCCCTGGCCCTTAAACAATGAAAAATTCCTAGCTACGCCCCTGTTTGTACTTTCTGCTTCATTGATAGTACCATTACTTGCAGGGTATTAACTCTTTCTCTCCGTAATTATTTACCATATTCTGGTGGAATCAGCGTTGGTATCGTCAGTTCGGAGAGAAAGAGTTAAAACATTTTGCTTGTTTCAAAATATGTTTGACTCTATTCTTCAGTCTTCCTTAGAATATGTTATATGTTTGAAATGGAGCTCTTAGATCCACTAGTCTAGTCAACAACAAATGTAACTCAACTGACTTGGACTTCATATAAAGTCAGGTCAATATGCTCTATAGGAGTACTGCATAGAACCTCAATAGTATCATTAGACAACAGTACAGGTCTGGATATAAATGAACAAAAAAAAATTATTTTAATTGTTACTTTTTGTTCAGTGCTTGTGTGGGCTTGTGAATGAACATTTTTGTGTAAATACATTTAATTTGAACTCATGTGATATGTTCAATGTGAAATAAACTTGTATAATAAATACAAAGATCTTTGTTGCTTTGTTTTCTGGTATTTCATTATGTGCTTTGTTGAACCTGTACTATCAGAAATAATAATTATATTCTATAGTTGAGGTATAACATCTATGTTGATTAAACTGGAAGAGATTTCAAGTAAAAATACATCAAATTATTTGAAAGATATTAGTTTTAACATTTCACATTTTCAAATTGCATAGAACTGTTTAAAAAAAAAAGATGAGGGTAAGTGTCAGGGAAAGCACCACTGGTACTACAGAAGACCAACACTTGTTTAACATATTTTCAAGATCATGCAAGTCTCTGCTCATTCAGGGTGTTCTCACTAACACTTGGCTTTGTCAATTTTTTTCAGCTGCTGATTAGAATTAGTCACCTTGATGAAACATTGGCTAATTAGTGCTGAACAGAATTGGTCAACTTGAAACATTGGCTAATTAGTGCTGCACATAATTGGTCAACTTGATGATACATTGGCTAATTAGTGCTAAACAGCATTGGTCAACTTGATGAAATATTGGCTAATTAGTGCTGAACAGCATTGATCAACTTGATGACATATTGCCTAATTGGTGTTGAACTGCATTGGTCAACTTTTTATATTGGCTAATTAGTGCTGAACAGAATTGGCCAACTTGGTGAAACATTGACTAATAAGTGTTGAATAGAATTGGTCAACTTGATAAAACATTGGCCAAAAAATATAATAGCTTTCAAAACCCATACTAAATTAGGTTTTTGGGGGCTCAAAATATTTGATGTCTTGGTTCATTTGAATAGTACTTTGTGGCATCTTGGAGAGATTAAAATGTGTAATCAGTTCCAACTGCGAAAGCACACAATTTATAGGGTAGAGACATTCCTGAATTCACTTTCATTTCAAAATAACTCATTTTATTTGGGTTAGTATTTCCTAAGTTCTATTTTCGTTTATTACAATGAGTGATTGAGAAAAGAACATATATTGATAATCAAAGAGTTTTGATAATATTAAACAAAATATTCACTAGTTAATAAACAAAAAATCGCTCTAAAATATTTTTATTCTAATTATCTCCCTTACGTTAAAACAAAATATTAACAGCGAAAAAAAAAAAGAAAAAAAAAGTCAAATTTATAAAAAACATTGATTCTGAATAACTTTAATATTTTATTCATTAGATTTTAAAGAATTCAAAATTCATTAATAAAAACAGCATATAGTAACTAAAATGTATATTGTACACCGTACAAAGGCAACGTCTTTGCAAAAAATGGCAAAAAGGGAGGTAAACTCAACAAACGATCTATTGGCAGACCACTCTGTTAATCGTCATCTTCGACTTCCTCTTCTTCGGCGTCCTCGAACTCTAGCTGTGTGGCGGGAACGCTAACAAACTGACCGAGTCGGCCAAGGTCGAAGGTATGGAAGAGTTCCAGAGAGATCGGCTGATTGGCCTGAGGATGCCAACACGAAGTGCGTTATGCATATAGATCTAAACCTTTATTATTGTTTTTTTTTTCTTCCTAAACATACATACTACAGCTATAGATCAGTGTCCTCTAACCAGTTTACAGATAGCAGAAAAGTATCTTAATGGAGTCTTTTTATCACACTCACACAAAAGAGAGTGGTGATGATTGAGCTGCTGTTACGAGGAGATGGAATGAGAACTCCAAAGGAAAAAAGTGAAGGGGAGGGGAGAGAAATGTGAAGAGAGCAACAAGTAATGAATTACTTCCCTGTATAATAATCTGTATGAAATGTGGACTATGGACCTGCCGGGCATTTGGAGTAGATATCTGCAGGGCAATCGTAGAGATAAGTAGGGCTTGTGGAATAGAATTCTTCAGGGCATTCAAAGTAGATATCTGCAGGGCATGTGAATTTTACTGTTGATGATCGATCATTGGTTTGTAGCTCCTATTATAAATGGTAATGCGAAGGACGAGCTAGATGGTCACAGGGGCCATTTATATAACATTATAAAAATCTTTTTTTGCGTACATTACATACGACCTTTACAGCAATGCCAAGCAGCCCTTTCGACGCCGGGCTTTTGCCCCAGTTCCCATACAGTCAGTCCGCCCGCCCCTGATAACAACTAAAGAGCTTCAAACAGACAAAACCTACACATTGTCAGGTACCTCAAACCTTTGTTTCAGTTGTTGGGCGATCTTGTACTCTCTCAGAGTGACGAACACATCATACAAACATTTGAATCTAGTCTTTGGTTTCCAGGCCTCTGTCTGTTGGTACCAGTAGTCAATAATGGCTTTGGCCACACCAATTCTCTCTTGGTCTGTGGTGTCCGGTTGAAGCAGACCCTTTACAAAAAAAAAAATAAATTATTTTACATAGTAAATTTCTAACTGCTATTCTTTCTCTTTAAAATAAGGTGGCAAGATAAAATAACCAATAAGGAAGTGCTACGAAGAGCAGGTTGATCCTCTCTGTTATCAGCAGCAGACGCCTTGGCTGGCTTGGCCACGTTCGTAGAATGCCAGTAGGGTCGACTCCCACAGGATATTCTGTATGGCGATCTAATAGACGGCAGAAGATCCGCTGGTCGCCCACTCTTACGTTATACAGATTTATGCAAACGGGACATGAAGCTCTTTAAGATCGACACCAACAACTGGGAAGAGGTGGCACTAGATAGATCCACACGGAGAGAGAGCATAAAGGAGGGGTCTTTGATTGCAGATGCCGTACAGAACAGAAGCAGAAAGAAGGGTGAAAGTGCAACGGCGCCTGGTGACTACATATGCCCAACCTGCGATCGCAGCTGTGTATCAAGGATCGGCTTCTTTAGTCACACAAGAGCTTGCAAGGGGAAAAGATCGTCTCTCGAGACGTAAATGCCACAGATTGCTATTAATCTTTCTCTTACTTCGTTATAATAAGATATATAGTTAATTAGAATATAATTAATTAGAATAATAAGAATTATAGTTCGTCCATCGTGGTTCGAGGAAGACCACTTTTGTCATTCAGGGGGGCTGAGGACTTTGCACTGGGGTTTTGTGCCTCCTCGTGGGGCTGGTGAGACCTATGTGAGCCAGGAATATATATATATATATATATATATATATATATATTTTGGGGGGATGACTAGTGACTTGCGCTGAAATTTTGATTGAATTGAGGATTGAAGTGAGGAGGATTCGCGCAATACATCGACCTCATTCTCTCGTCCTAAAGCCCACTCTTTTTCAAGAAGCAAGATTTTGTTCAAGACGACTGCGGACGAGTTTGGGTGCAATGGATGACCAGAGACTTTCTGCGTGTCTTGTCCTGCTCTAGCGAGCTCTACAGCACTGTGCTGGTAGTCGCCTTTCTGTCCGATTTGTCTAGTTTTGTGACGTTTCGCACAGGCCGCCAAGTCCAGACTTCACATGCTAAGATTTGTCAGAACCTCAGTGTACTGAGTGCCACTGACACGCTAGATACCCTCTACCTGGTTTCGGGTTGAGTTTCGAGTATTTGGCACATCGGCACACTTTAGGTCATGTCGTGCCCGTAATCCCTAAAAGGTTACTGTCCCTTCATACCACAAGAGCTAAATTTTATCTTGTAAAGTCATTAAAATCAAGGTCTGTTCACAGTTAAAATAGTACAGGTAGTAAAAATTTAATAATTTAGAAAAAAATCTTTTGTAACTATTATATGTTCACAAATTCACAAATCAAATCTTCGTAGACAACCCCACCTTTATGATAAAGCCCAGTACCTTCCCAGGATCGACACTATCGAACAGTGTTTTTAAGTTGTGCGCTCTAAAAATATTTTCCCCTAATATTCTGGTATCTGGGTCGATCGATGGGGATATGTTCCACGGTTGTCGTCCTTTTGTTTACATGTGTTTGCAACTCGTCCATAAGAATGTGTTCCCGAAATGTTAGAGATGTGTGTTGTGTAGTCATTCAGTGTATTAAAGGTATACTCCACTGACATGATTTTCGTTTCTATTATGTTCAAAACACACACTTTCCTATATTTTATTATGACAGTGATATTCTGGTGACTAGACGTCCCGCTGGACAGTCTCCCCACTTTCATCATTTGTTCCGCTTTACACAAAATGTTCCGTCGTGACACATTTTCATTTAAAAATCAATGTCACGCTTCTATGTGAAACAAAAATCTGCTTTACGTATTAACGTATCTGTTGTTGAAACTAGAAATGTTCAGCGACATTGGAACAAAGTCTTCATGAACTCACTCCGTCTGTTTGTCTGTCCGGAAGAAGATTTGAACACGTTATTTCTCCAATTTCCGATTCTTCTTATACAATACAGACGTTACTTCAAAAAAGAAGATGGTTACGTCCTACGCGTCATGCATTCTGTTATGCATATTGACCAATGACTTAAATTCTGCCAAGTCACTGGTTTTCCTGGCTAGCTCAGGCAATCCATTCCATGCTCTAATAGCGCTAGGGTAGAAGGAGCTTTTGTACAAATTCGTCCTAGCATATGGGACGAGGAATGTGCCTTTTTCTTGAAAGTTTGCACAATTATTCATTGTCTCTAACAAATGATTAAAAAATTAAAAATAAACCAATTAAATCATTAATTAGAGGTAATTAATTACTTTTTTTGATATAGAAAAGGAAGATGAATCACACAATATTGACATATAATGCTGCAAATGTACAGTTCTTTCCCTTATAAATGTCTTTTATAAAAGTATTTTTTTCTTGTTTTGTTTACGTTCCATGATAGACACGCACCCTGCGTTCGCTGTCAGAGACATCTGTTTACCTAAAATAAAAGCAGGAGGCCTATAGATAATAGAATGTTAGATGTAGATCTAGTTGCAATCTTACTTTAGGAGCGATTTTATACATCAAGTTATGAAGCGTCAAAGTTGGGATATTCAACATCATTCCCAAACAAAGGGCGTTCACTCCAATGGCACCAACACCAAACGCAAACTCTTGCATGCTCATTTCACAGAAGAAAGTCTGAATAATAATAATAATAATAATAATAATATTATGAAGGCTTTGTTACAGCAATACAGGACAGAGTAATTAGGACAAAAAATTACGAGAAACATATCCTAAAACTCAATATTGTTGACAAATGCCGAAAATGTGGAAATGTTGGTGAGTCAATTGAACACATAATGGCAGGATGTTCAGCCCTATCGGAATCTGCCTACTTAGGTCGCCATAACCAAGTTGCAAAGCTAATACACCAGCACTTGGCTTTGACACACAATTTGATCGGGAAGGATACTCCTCCTTATTACAAATACTCACCACAAGAGGTTCTCGAATCTACTGATTATCAGCTGTACTGGGATAGACCTATTTTGACCGACAAAACAGTTGATTTTAATCGCCCTGATCTGCTGCTCATCGATAAAAAGGAAAAAGTCGCTACCATTATCGACATTGCAGTAC
This sequence comes from Biomphalaria straminea, assembly GCA_021533235.1. NCBI lineage: Eukaryota > Metazoa > Mollusca > Gastropoda > Planorbidae > Biomphalaria > Biomphalaria straminea. The sequence continues at coordinate 23,590,358 of JADKLZ010081101.1, forward strand.
CACTATCTCACAACTTAAGAAAAACTGAGTTAGAAAAACAACGAAAATATGGGAACCTAGGCTTGGAGATTAAGCGTCTATGGAAGCTTTCTAAAACAACAATATACCCCATTTTGTCATATCAACCGAGGGGATAATAACAACTGACCTCACAGATACCTTCAAGGCCCTTGGCATTCCCAGGAACATTCTCATTGCCTGTCAGAGGGCGGTACTGCTGCAGACCTGCCACATCACCAGAAAATTCCTCAGTGGAAACTGATAAAGGGACTACAATGAATTTTGTTTCCCTTTAACGAAACTCGACCCTGGCTGCGCCAGAGAAAGAATACTCGTTCTTTTATCATAATAATAATAATAATAATAATAATAAACGAAACAGCGGCAGATGTAATTCAAATAATAAATAGCTAGAATCTATCTAGAAAGGAAATATTCATTTGAAATAGCTATATAGGGTTTGCTTTCTCTCTCCCCTTTCTTTGAATAAGCCTAGACTGTGCAATGCTCGGACATGGTACAAAACCGAAAATTTTTAAAGATATTAGAATCTGCTCGAAATGATCTAGGTATAGTTCTGTCCCATCAGCCTCACTAGCTGTACTTGCAAACTTATGGAAAGAGTGGTGAATAACAGACTCACTTGGATCCTTGAGTCAAATAACCTACTCACTGAAGCCCAGGCTGGCTTTAAAAAAGGAAGCTCAACAGGAGATCAGATCGCCTTCATCACACTAGAAATAGAAGACGGCTTTCAAGAAAAGAAACCAACAACGATTGTGTGGGTTGACTTGGAAAAAGCATTTGACAAAGTCTGGGAACAAGAGCTCTTACTCAAGCTAATCCACATCACATATACGACAAAATGTACATCTGGATAAAGGAATATCTAAATAACAGAAAAGCCTTAGTTTGCATGCAAGGACAAAGAAGTCACATAGTGGGTATAAAAAAAAATGGCGTCCCCCATGGAGGAGTCCTATCCCCAACACTTTTCCTAATATTCATAAATGATCTAAATCAAAACCTACCAAGAAAAGTTAAAAGCAGCATGTACGCAGACGACCTTGCCTTAATTAGCACAGAAGAATATGTAGGAACATCAAAATTTCGATTACAAGACGCTCTGGATAAACTCAACAAATGGTCCAAAGACTGGGGCATGTCCATCAACACAAAAAAGACAACATATACCATATTCTCACTGTCAACAAAACAACAAACAATAAAATTAACATTAAATAAGGAAGTTTTAGAAAAAAATGACAGCCCTACATATCTTGGAGTCACTTATGACCCAAGACTAACCTGGAAAAACCAAATAGACAAAACACAGAGCAAAGGCATCCAAAGACTATCTCTCTTGAAAAAATTATCTGGCACAGATTGGGGAGCTAACCACAACATCCTGAAAAAGACCTATACCAGTTATGTAAGACCTGTATTAGAATATGTTGCCACAGCATGGGGCTCAGCAGCTCAAACCAACCTAAGAAAAATAGACAAGGTTCAAAATATTGGGCTAAGGATAATGACAGGAACAATGAAAACAACACCCATAAGAGCTATGGAGGAAACTGCTGCCCTGATCTCTCTAGATGAAAGAAGAGAAATAAAAATCCTCTCCCAATTTACCAAATTGGAAACCTTAGAAAGGCACCCACTCAAAACCAAAATCAACAAAACTGGCACTAAAAACCGTCTCAAAAGGACCAATTTCATACAGGAATCTGTTAACCTAAAAAAGAAACACCAACTCGAAAAAGTAACCCTAAAATCCTCGATACAACATAATAAATCTCCACCCTGGGACGAAAGCCCTCTCCCTACTATAAGGGACCATATTGAAAACATAAAAAGAAAATCTGACTACAGACCAACAGAGCTCAAGGAAATAGTGAACTGTTTTCTTCAAACCAATTACCCTAACGATCAGTGGATCCGAGTTTACACAGATGGATCATCCCATAAAGCCACCACAAATGGAGGAGCTGGAATTCTCATCGAATGGCCAGATGGAAAAATGCTAGAAAAAATCCATTGCAACTGGAGAATTCTCTGACAGCCACAGAGCAGAAAGGGAAGCACTAACACTAGCTGCTACTATGCTAGCTAATCATCCAAGTTCCCTACACAGTCAGATTGTCTTGCTGACCGATGCGAAGACAACCCTTCAAGGCTTGCAGAACTCTGGATTCTCTTGTGTTGAAAACCACAGAGCAGCACTGAAAAAACTCAACAACAACAGCAAAAAGACTGTTGTTCAGTGGGTGCCAGCTCATATTCAACTAGAGGGAAACGAGAAGGCTGACTCACTCGCCAAGGATGGAAGAAGTGGCTCACAAATGAACTCTGCACTCTACCCGGAAGAAATGAAGAAATTAATTATAAATAAAATAAATGAGAAATGGACAAGCTCACATCCAAATCACAAGAAAGATTATGCTTACTATAAGCTAAACAAGATCAACGTGTAATCTTTCGACTTAGGACTGGACACAACAGAATGCGACAACACATGTACCGGAAGCTCAAAATTGGAACCAGTGATATCTGCCCATGTGGAGTGTCATCAGAGAATGCAGACCACGTCCTCCAAGACTGCGCTCTTTACCAAGAGGCCCGACTAAGACACTGGCCCCAGAACACCTCAATAGAAAGAAAACTATATGGAGAACTCCCTGACTTGGAAACCACTGCGCAGTTCATCTCAGATATTGGTGTAGTGATCTGAACCCTCCAACATAACAATGAGAACGAAGAAGAAGAAGAAGAAAATCAATACCAAAGAAAAAAAAAACTATAAGGAGAGGTCTAAACGACTTGGCAATAGGTCTAAACTGCTCTTCCAATAGCTTTCAAACAGCCCCCGTCATTTGAGCCTGGATAGGGTTGCCTGAATCAGCCAGATAACAAATGAGTTTAATCCCCCCGCAGTCCTTTGGAATTTTTGGCCAGGGCTACAATGTAGGGCCTAATAATTTTCGATTCTGAAAATTCGAAGCATGCAAAACAAAACAAAGAAAATAGTGGATTTCAGGCAGAGTAAACCATCAGTTCTCAACATCAATCGTTAATTGCATTCAGTCCTAAATTGGTTTGTCCACATTTGGCGACCATATGATGTAAAATCACTGCCATTACTTTACTTAACACTGTTTTTATTTCTTTAGAATCGATTTCGTTTCCCAGAATTCAAAGTGGGAAGGAAGAACTAATTAAAATTGAATATTTAATTGGGCGCGCAATTCTGTTCTTACTACTACTAGTTTATTTCAGCTAAGTCACTTACAAATCTTTCGTCCGGCTCGTGATCTCCATCGTGGTCACTCTCTGGCATTTCAAACTGACGTCTGCCAACTTTGTCAATCAAAAAACTGGTAGGGAAGGTGAGTCTTGAAGGAAATAAGAAAACAAAATAAACAAAAAACTCTCTTCCTAATTTTGTTCTAGGTCTATATTCATTTAAACATAATTAATTCATTCCTTGCCCCCCCCCTTATTTTATTTTTTTTACAGATTATTGTGCGGACTATTTTTTTTGTTCCCCCCCAGCCCTCTTTTTCAAGGGACACAATTTAAATTATTTTATTTCTTTGGCTATTTAAAAAGTTACTTCCCTTGTTCTCCTTTTCTCCTCAAAACATCTCAAGACTATAGTTTAGAAATAAAATGTATTTAAATAAATAAAAGGAAATCTGCATTTCATTAATAGTAATCTGTCGGTTCTCTTCTAAAATTAAAAAATTATTCTCAGCTCCTATAATAATTTAAAACTAATCACAAAAATATAATGCATTACATGAAGATCTTTGTAGGATGCTTACATCTATCTACTCCAACAAATACAAGCACAGCCTGTCCTACATTGTAATACACATACGTATAACATTATATAAACGTAGCACTAGGAAACAAATCTTTTTAATGTAAGGAAATAATGAATTAAAATTATGTAAATGAGGGATTATAAACAGTTCGATCTGCATTGCTCTCATGTTATCTTATATACTTTACTGCAAATAGGCCTACCCGATGGGCTGGTACCCTACTGGGCCGGTACCCTAATGGACCGTTAAAAATCGGCCAGGGCATTTTCATATTATCCGGCCCATAAATTGTATATTACATGATAGACATCCAATGCTAGATCTACCTGTCCTCAAAATCATTATGTCAAGTTTGATAATGCATCGATAGATGTACACAGTACAGATGCATACAGTGAAAACTATCTCTATCTATGGCCACCGTCAGTCGCGAAATACATAGGCATTTTTTTTTTTATAGTTTTTTTTTTATCGCAAAGTGTATAGACCCTAAAAGGATGAAGCCCACTAGTAGGCCTATCACTGTACGGATGTAGACTATTACAGTTTTTTCGGAAAATGTGTTAGGTTAAATTACTCAGGATGTGCGAAGCCCGAGTACGCTATTCTGCCTCAACGTGGCACTCGGATGGAAACGATCGCTCGAGGAAGTAATTAGGCTAAAGAATAGCAAAACAAAACTCCCGTGGGAGTCTCCAAGGGGATGGGAGAGCTTTCCTATCGCACGGTACGGAGTTGAGAGCTTCCACGTCCCTGTTGATAATCCATTCGCCGTTCCTCAAGGGACCGTTACACTAATGGCGAGTCCTGCACGGTTAGCTTGGTACACCACTGGCCTGGTAGATCCATTTATCTGGCGTCATATGCCTAAGAGAGGTTGATATATTCTAGTGCTTGATCTTACCATCTTCTGAACCTAGACAATGGACCTCATTCACCAGTCGTAAACTAACAACATTTAGCCACATGATAATATTGATAAAACAATGGAAAAGAAACGCATCACGTGACAGCATTTATGCATTTCGTAATGGGGTCCATTCACCAAACGTAAACAAACAACATTTTCTCTATATGTTCTATACAAATTACGCAATCCGTAAGGGTGTCACGTGATCCGTATTTTTCACTATTTGATCAATATTATGACGTGGCTAAATTTGTTTATCTACATTTGGTGAATGGACCCCATTTGTATGGAATAGATGGAGAACCACGTGGCTAAATGCTATTTATTTACGATTGGTGAATGAGGTCCATTGGCTTGGCTTAGTAATTTTAAATTTATTATTTAATCTAGATCTGGATATGTCTAACAAGTTACAAGACAGTACAATTTAGATCTACCTGCTAACACTATAAATCAAATAAACTATTATCAAACTATGTCTAGATTAAAAATCAAACTATGTCTAGATTAAAACCAGCGTTATAAACTCTTACTCGACTATATCTTCGTCTAGTTAATAACAAATTTGTAGTAATGTACGTTTAATATCCAAACTAGCACTGACTCACACAGTAAATCTGCCTTAGTTACACCTTCGTGTTCACGAACGATGCCCGCACCAAACATATGATAGAAAAAAAAAAATGGGTTGCCTGAATTGTGTGTGTGGCATTTTACGTCTCGAGAGACGATCTTTTCCCATTGCAAGCTCTTGTGTGACTAAAGAGGCCGATCCTTGATACACAGCTGCGATCGCAGATTGGGCATATGTAGTCACCAGGCGCCGCTGCACTTTCACCCTTCTTTCTGCCTGAATAAAGCCAGGAAAACCATTGACTTGGCAGAGTTTAAGTCATTGATTGACATGCATGACTAGATGCTTTAGAGTGAAAACGTTAAGGCCAATTCCGGAATGGAGAAGACGCTCGAGAGATAGTGTGTGACTTACAAATTCGCAAGACCATTGGTGTTCTTGGCAGGCAACCCGTTTAATGATCTAATGGCACATGAGTAGAAGGAGCAATTATATGAATTAGTCCCAGTATATGGGATAAGAAATGTGCCTTTATGTATGGCAAATGTAATCAATTTTATTGAATGAACAAATATTAAGGAATTAGATATGTGATAAGCTCATACACTCGCAGACATGAATGAAACTGAATTCCATGAATGTTCTTTCTGTCCACAGACCACGTGACAAGATGTGAGAGCTGAGAATGTCTTCTGTCTTATGTCTCTACCATGTTGTCCTCTCTGTCGCCTCAAGACATTCCTAGCCACACAGGAAAACATCAACATGTATTGTGAAATGTTACCTATATCACACTAAATACAAATCAATATAAAACATTCATTATGTACTCTTAAGTTTGTTTGTTAAATGTGAAAAAAAGAAGTATGAAGCATTAAAACAATGCCTATTTATAGTGGAAGTGTCTCAGAAATATTCTTATAGCATTGTTTCTCAAACCTTTACCAGGGACACCAGAACAATACAAAAATACCCCCCTCCCCCTTTTTTTTTTTCAAATCATCCAAGTAGTCAGCATAAGGGTCTGGTTAACTCTTTCCCTCCGTTATTATTTTCCACGTTTCGAAGGGATTCTTCATTTAGCTGATTATTATTTCACTACCCTGTTATGATTAAGCTTCGATAGCTTTGTTGTTTGTTATCAGAAAATGTTGTATTTGGTACACAATTAAAGAGAAATGCATGCTCTTTTTATATAACATAAGTCAAGTTTAAAAAATTAAACTTTAATGAGGTCAAATCAACGATGTTATCGTCGATTAGGAGAGAAAGAGTTAAAAACAGTCAAAAACCGTTTTCTTGCAGACGTATAGAATGCACTACTGTACCCAGTAAGAAGACCTTGGTAAGCTAACGTTGAAGTAAGAAGGGGCGGGCAGGTTGAGAATGTACGTTTTAATAGAACTTAATGACGATCATCTTCTTGTTTAGCAAGACGTCTTGAAGAGCCTAGAGGGCCTGTTTTGTTCATGCAAAATAACAAAAAAGTCAACAGGTTGATTTCACGCCACTTCGTAAGATTTAACATTGTCTTAGAGTGGAGAGTAGGCTCGAGAATCGCATTGGGAAAGACGTAGGCCTATATTGAAGTAGTTTTGTAAAAAGAAAGTTTAGTCTCCATCTTGTTGCAGACACATTTTTACGAAGACAGTATGACGTGTCATACTTGGAAGATGAAACGGCGTCATTGAATGTAGTAATGCATTTAAAAAAGAACATTCCTAATAATTTCTTGACTTGTTTAACACTCAAAAATGAATTTAATAGTACAATACAAATACCCTCACCAAGACCTGCTAGTACTGTTAAAAAAAAAATCCCCAACAAAACAACTAAAAAAAAAACCAAGAAAAAACAACGCTTACTAAAACACCAAGGCCATATTACTAGGTCTTCCGAGATCGCAAATATCTTTCTTCAGGAAACAGTACCAGAAAAAAGAAGAGACAGACAGAGAAAGCGATGGGAAGACAACATAAAAGAATAGACAAGCCTGCCATTGAAAGAGATTCTATCCAAAGCAAAAGACTAAAAGGAATGGAGAAAGATGGTCGACAAATCTTGTGTGGTGCCCCAACGTTCCAACAGACTAAGGGATAGTTGATGGTGAAAAACATTGCCTTTACGCTACTCCCTCCTCCTTTTTCAGCACGTTTCAGTCTCCTGTGAGGACCCCCCCCCCACACCTCCAAAGTTTGAGAAACGTTGGAGTGATTCTTTTTTGGATACAATATTACATGGTTTGAGTTCAACTATAAACGTTTTATTTCCTTAAAACACCCACGTTATTAGGGCCCTACTTGATGATTGTGGTAGACTTGCTGAATCTGCAAACAGAGATCATTCCTGAGATAGAAGAAATCCGGATGGCTATTTGGTCATGTGGAATGGGCCACTCACCTCCCATCGGATCCGCCTAAGAAGTACCAAGAAATACCAATAAGTAGTAGAATATTTTGTATTAATAATTATCTTCACTAACTGCAAGTGATCGAAAGAAAGCGCCCACCCCACTTCCAAGCAGGGGGATGGGGATTGATCGTCACCATAATATACCCACATATAAACCTGCATCCGCCAGTAGTCTGGTAAAGGTTTTTCTTTATTTGTGTAGGTCTAACTCTAAACCCGTGATGGAGAGGGATGGGCGCCGCCATGCAAGCATCAAGCCATCGTTACACCAAATGAGTTCACGTCTTCTTAACCTAATACAGACGTTACTTCAAAAAAAGAAGATGATTACGTCCCACGCGTTATGCATTCAGTCATGCGTATTAACCAATGACCTAAATTCTGCCAAGTCATTGGTTTTCCTGGCTAGCTAAGGGAACTCATTCCATGCTCTAATAGCACTAGGGAAGAGGGAGCATTTGTACAAATTTGTCCTAGCATATAGTCTATTTTTATGCTGTATTTCTTTGTATCCTTCTGAGTATTTTACTAACTTTTGTTTTTGTATTTTTGGTTTAGAGGTATATGCATAATTGCTACTTTACTCACGAGGTAAGGAAATATAAAGTGATGCCTAACTTAAGATTACGCTATTGTACATGCATACACATTAAAACAAAAGAAAGGTTAAAAGTTAAGATAATTTTTGTTGTTGGTGCTATTTAAAATTATATCTACAACTAGACTATCTAGAGGGAAAAAAAGTAATACTATAGTATGTAGACTTCTTCTTGTAAACTTAACTCAATCTCTAGTGTCTTATCTCCCTTCTGTTCAACAGATTCACTTACAACATGAAGACGCTAGTTCTCTTGTCTGGAGTTCTGATCACGCTACTTTGTTGTCTCTCTAAACATTGTGAGTAAACAATTTCTCTTGAGCACTTCTAGTATATGAATAGCGAACTTTATTTATTTCATCTTGTTGTTACATAAGATCTATATTTATTCTGTAGCTTTTGTTTTATATAGATATCCCACGTAGATATTACCACAGGACTAGTCAACATATATAGATCTAGTCATATGATATATTATTATTGTAGCTTTTACGTAACGCTACTTTCATGCTTATAGCATGCTCAGAGCGCTTTGGTCCAATCTCATTTGTAGACCAATGGGAGGGGGAAGGGGTTATCTAGGAGTTGGTTTCCCGTGTTGACTTTGGGCGCTTAGTAAACACAACTCTGCCCGAGTCGGGTGTCGAACCTCGAGCCCCCTTCTAGGTAGCCAAGCAAGCCAAGCTCAAGCCGCACTTAGCCTCTCGACCACGCTTCTATGTGACCTATAGATCTAGACATCATAACATATATAGATGTAGTCGCCATTACATGAGACATACAGTCAGATCTAGTGGTCATGACCTGTGACATATAGATCTCGTCATCATGACATGACATATAGATCTAGTCTTCATAACATGTGACACACAGATCTAGTGGTCGTGACATGACATATAGATCTAGTCTTCATAACATGTGACAAACAGATCTAGTGGTCGTGACATGACATATAGATCTAGTCTTCATAACATGTGAGACACAGATCTAGTTGTCATGACATGACATATAGATCTAGTCTTCATAACATGTGACACACAGATCTAGTGGTCGTGACATGACATATAGATCTAGTCTTCATAACATGTGAGACACAGATCTAGTTGTCATGACATGACATATAGATCTTGTCTTCATAACATGTGACACACAGATCTAGTGGTCGTGACATGACATATAGATCTAGTCTTCATTACATATGTTTTAAATATTCTGATTCTCTTACAGCGGATGGCCAGGAGAACGAGTGTGTTCAGAATGGTGGCCACTGTATCTTCATGGCCGCGGCGGTAGCCTGCTATCACCAGTTGCAGTTGTCTTGTGGTTCAAACAACTATTTCTGTTGTAAGCCAAACATCCGCTCAGTGGAAGAAGCAGGTAATAATAAATGTTACGTTCAATTATGCAAGTCATTTGAAACCAAGAAACTAACTATGCTATTCTATATATACATTTCTCTAATTTAAATCGTTTATTGCTTAGCTACTTTATGGGACTTTAGTTGCTGGTTATAAAAAAATTGTATAGACACTACAAATTAATGACGGAATATGCGTGTTGCTATTGTTATGTCAAAAGTTCCAAACGCACGCAAGTTCTAATAAAGAGATTTAGTGTTGTTGGAGGAAATCCTTCATATATAATTTTTGTGCTCCTTGTAGCTCTGAAGAATTCAATGTCTAAACTCGTCTTTTTGTACCACAAAATAATATCAATATTGAAAAAGGTCAAGGCCTATTAGAGGCTCGCTCTATGACAAAGCTGCAATTCAAAAGGTATTTAAAAACAATTGAGCAGCTCACGAGCAGAGTCGATAAGATAAGAAGATATGAGAATCTTGAACTACTCGTAAGATATTTGGTTGGCAACAGTTATATTTTAATTTGGAGTCCTTGACATTTTTGTGGTCCAATTTCAAAATTTCCTAATTTTCCTCATTTCGACCATTTTTGTTTCGTTTTTTCATTAAGTTCCGTTTTATCGCCACCAAATTACTCCCTTTTTTTAAATTTTATGTAAATGTTTTCCACTTCTTATAAATCCAAAAGTGAACAAAGAAAAGATAACTGTGTTTAATATACTTACACGCATGTATGCATAAGGTAGAAGAGCACCAGACATTTAACAAACAGTTAACAGTACTACAGTAGAATTTAGACTTCAAATAGTCCTGAGCTATGTGGGATATGGGATATGGGGCTCTTTTGGGCTCTCCAGGTATTATATGTCAGTGCTAAATATTTCTTTTGGACCCAAGCTATAGCTTGTGTCGCCAATAGGTAAATCCGGTGTTGCCAGCAAGGCTAGTATTACCTCCTGGCCAGTGCTAATTGGTGAGGAAGACAAAAACGAGAGGATTATTTGAAATAACTTTAAATGAAAGAACTCTAATTGAAATGACTCTAATTGAAATGACTCTAAATGAAATGATTCTAATTGAAATGACTCTAAATGAAAGGATTCTAATTGAAATTACTCTAATTGAAAAGACTCTAAATGAAATGCCTCTAATTAAAATGACTCTAAATGAAATGATTCTAAATGAAATGACTCTAAATGAAATGACTCTAAATGAAATGACTCTAATTGAAATGACTCCAAATGAAATGACTCTAAAAGAAAGAACTGTAAGTGCAATTAAATTGAGATTCAATGCTGAAACAGACTAAACCTTTTTGTAGAAAAGTAAATGAGTTGGTTTTATTGCTGGTCACGTGACATCCTCGTTAACACTTCATGGCCGCTATGATTTATCTTACGATTGCAAATGTCCGTGATGTGCAAAGTATTTTGCCAAATGTTCTAGCTCTACTTAATTAGCATTTCTACTTTTAAACACAAAAATCAACATTGAATAAACTCGATATCTTCGTTCTCTCCAGAACCTACCTGCCAGGATGTGGGCGGGGTCTGCCTCCATATCGCTTACCAACTTCACTGTCCCAAGAAACTCAACGCCACTTGTCACGTGACCAACTTCTACTGCTGTGACCTGCACGGCGCGACACACTAAAAAAAAAAACAAATACCAAAAATAAAACGACTCTATTCACTGTCTTGAAAATTGTGAACTTTTTTTTTTTTTTTGGAGAAATTTTTTAGTCTCAATGGCATCACCAGGGAGGTGCTGCGTGTGCGCGCCGCACCGGTTGACACCGAGTCTAGCGACGCTGCCGCTATAAGACTTACTCATGCATATTTAAAAATAAACAGTAATAACCTTTTACGCAAAGTCTTTAAAATTATCTGAAAGTTGAAATACAGTTGTTTTTTTTTTTTTGCACCTAGCGAATGTAGAAGTTTACAAATAAATCGTGGATCGCCTAGCACATCCTAACAGGACAAAGGACATATGATTTTAACATGAAGACATAGACAGCGTCCCAACATTGTCCCAAAGCGCTTATGGGTACACGTGAAGCAGGAGTAGTAGACTTATTCATAGGAACATCTGTAGCTTATAGGATAATAAGAAAAAACGAGACTAAAACAAATAGTTCACGTGTTAACGTCAATGTACTGTTGCAAATAAAAATAATTTAACCTTGAAATAAACTAAAAATAATTTAACCTTGA
>JADKLZ010081101.1:23608849-23621431 GCA_021533235.1 Biomphalaria straminea
TATATATATATATATACAAATGTGTGTGTGTGTTTGTATATAATATATATATATAGTTGTAATTTAAATTCTAAGTCATCTAGTCTAGATCTTGATGTAAATATAAATAATAATACTAATTTAAGCTTAGATCTTTGCCTTGATAACTAAAATTGTTTACAAAGAATGAAATATCTGATGTGTCGTTCGTAAAACACAATGATGAAGTTCGAACAGACAGTTCTATTGGCTCTATTATTGTTATACTATAGAACTATACTATAGAATCAGATCTACTAGTCTAGATTATTCTAGATCAAGTAAATCTAAAGCCAAGGCGAAGTGACATTATGTGACATAACTTGGGATAGTCTAGTTCTAAATGTTATGCCTACCTGTTATAGATCTAGACTACCTCCAGTGCTTGTTTTACAATAAATTCGCGGAAGACAAGTACCGGTACTCGGAGTAGTAAAATATTGTGTATCAGAGCGTGACGTCACATAGAAACTACGTGAAAATCTGACCGTTTTGGATGCGCAGAAAAATTACGTCAGAAAAACATCAATTACTAAGTTATTCTTGCAAATTAAAAAAAAAAGAATAATATATTCATTATCTGTAAATCAAAACACATATTATATCAAAAATTGTCAAAACCATTGGAGTTTCCCTTTAATCAAATTAAAATTGAAATTTGTTTTCTAAAGCATTTTTACATGATTGCAACTATTATCCTAATATCCCGTAAATTAAGGTCTATTTTTAGCTTCATTCATAATTTTTTTTAACGTGAATTCAAGCATTCGCTTTACTTACAATATTATTATTTTCTTTTTAATTGTTTCTAATGCACTATATCACTGACTACATCAGAAATACGCAAATTAAGACCCGCGGGCAGCGGGTAATATCTGTCTAGTATCATTATAAACTTGTTGACGCTATTGCGTATTTCTATGTAAGATTTTGTTCACTTTGAAATGAATTCGAAAGATAGAGACCTTAAGTAGAGAAACGAATGAAGGTCGAGATAAGGAGAGAACAAGGGTCATAGGTCAACATAAATGAAGGTCGAGATAAGGAGAGAACAGGGGTCATAGGTCAACAATAAAAAAAATCCATTCATACCCAGTGGCGTAGCATCCATGGCGCGAAGGGGTTCAATGAACCCGGGCCCACGACCATTTAGGGGCCCATACCCGATGGTGAAACAAATATAGGTCCAGGAGGGCCCCTCTATGCAACCTAAACTCTGTCCTAGGGCCTCCATGAAATACTTAGTAGTTGCATACCACATCTGGACTTAGAAAATGAACCGATACATTCAAACTACTGGATTTCTTAGTCACATAAAATAGGTGTCATATTGGAGGAGGGGCCCATCAACATATTCTTGAACCCGGGCCCACGGGTACCTTGCTATATCACTGTTCATACCATCTGTTGAAATAATAATAATGGCAATGTTTTCAATTACTAGGATTTAGGATGGATGCAGTGTTTCTTTCCCACGACAACACAAAACCAGTTGCGACCTACATATTTTCCCCGCTTCTCATGCAGACAATGCTGTTGTCCACTGACGGTCTATGTACGTTTTCTTTCCATCCTCTGAGCCTGTCTTCAATCAGGGCTTCTCAAACGTGTGTCCCGCAATCTTTGAGAGAGCTCTCCACCTGTGTTTTTCAGAGGCCATTTGCTGCCAGGTACTTTCCTCTTTTCCAGTGGGCGCGAAATGGCGCCTGAGTTAGGAGGGCGAAATGGCGCCTGAGTTGATCTTAATAGCGCTTACGGGGGTGGAGGGCACCTCAGTTGCATTGAAATAATAAAATAACTAAACACTGATATCCTATTGTTTTCATACTTTGTCTTATCTTTCTTTGGGGGAAGGGGCGACAATAAGCAAATGTGATTTAACTGACTGTTAGAAGTAGGAAAATTACAATATAATTGTTATTAATTCCATTGGTTAATGTTTTGATCGGGTCACGTGCTGTCATTGACAACGATACAATTGTACTCATTTTCAACTTGATCCAGGAAGGGAGATGGGAGAATGTAAGTGTACAAGATTTCACCCAGACAGACAGAGCGGACAGACATATTGAATAGACAGAGTGACAGTGAGTAAATGTAAGCTTTCTAATAAAAGTAGTTTGTAACAAATTACTTGTTACTTTAATGTAAATTCCCCCCCCCTCCCTAACAAAGAAACGTAACTTACTTCACAGGTAGAGTTGTCGATCTTGTTGGACAGACCGAGACGACGCCATGTGAAAGTCAAGGGAATGGAAGCTGCCTGTCTATCTATTCTAGAATCTTCTGCCCACAAACGCTGGACTTACCGTGCGGAGATAACTCCCTCTACTGTTGTCAAATGAGTTAAGTCAGGTCACATTTAGATTTGATGAATTATGTCCCCTGTTGGATCTAAGAAGCTTATTTCGAATTCTGGACAGTCGTGACGACAGTTCAAAGTTCAAAGAGTATAAGTTCGAAGCGTATAAGTTCGAAGGGTATAAGTTCGAAATGTATATGTTCGAAGGGTATTAGTTCAAAGGGTATAAGTTCAAAGGGTATAAGTTCGAAAGGTATAAGTTCGAAAGGTATAAGTTCGAAGGGTATAAGTTCGAAAGGTATAAGTTCGAAGGGTATAAGTTCGAAGGGTATTAGTTCAAAGGATATAAGTTCAAAGGGTATAATTTCGAAGGGTATAAGGTCGAAGGGTATAAGTTCGAAGGGTATAAGTTTGAATGGTATAAGGTCGAAGGGTATAAGTTCGGGGTGTATACCGCAAGGTAGCCATATAACATAGGCCTACATTATGGACTAAAAGTCAAAACAGGTTATGATTAATTAATCTTATAATTCAGCAAGATTACAGTAACATAGAGTTTGAACCGAGTTATTACTATTACCTTCTTGTATAGAAAGTCTATACCAAGTCTGTTTGTCTCTATGGTAATAATTACTTGACAGATTGGTGTTATAAGTTGAATTAGCCTGGGGACTCGATCCCTTAGTTAACATTTTTTACGCATTAAAAAAAAACGATCAAGTAAACATTCACCAAGATAGCCCCATTCTTCACTTCCTCATTCCCAACTGGTCCAGACAAGTGATAGGATCATAGCACATTCAGAAAGCTAGAAGCTAAACAAAAACAATTGGTGAAAATATTTCTAATTGCACAGATTTTTTTATGTACACATACCCACATCCGTTTCTGACAGTTTCAAACAAATAAATACAATTACACTTTAAAAAAGTTTTTAAATTAAACTAAACTGTTAATGAACATTTTAAACATTGTCACACTTTCCGAAACATTCTGTTCTTACGTCATTGTATTGTCTATCCACATGATAACGTCATCATTAGGTTTTTCTATTACTGAGCCATATTCTTTATACGACTATTTTTACAGATAAAATCGCAAGGGCTATTGAAAAGACTGAATGTGCCAAACAAGAGACTGGAGTCTGTCTTTCCGTTTATTCGGAAATATATTGCCCTAAAACACTGGACTCGTCATGTGGAGATAAATCTTTGTATTGCTGCCAACTGAACTGATTTTTTAAAATTGTAATAAATGAAAGAGTTTTCTCCCGTCCTAAATTTATAGTCTTTAAATGTGGTGGTCATTGTGTGAGCTGGACTGGACATGATTATACGCATTGGAGTGTTAAAGAAAGAAACAATGGCGATGACATCATTATAGAACTCACTGATGTCATACGTAGTCAGATCCCCCCCCAAAAAAAAAACAACAACAACAAAAAAACAACAACAACAAACTAACAACCCCAGAAAACAAGGTGAACTATGGGAGATAATCAGTGAAAAAAAAATCCTTTTTCAGTCTACATTACAAATGGAGTAAATCAGGTTGATACAAAGGGGATTTAACTTTTAGGAGTAATTGTAAAGACAAGTAGTGATTCCCCTTAAAAGTTTATAGAAGACCTTGAAAAGTGTGTTTAGTGTGTTTAGTTGCCACTTGCGTTACCAGCTTGACCGATGGACCCGTGATTCGTCTACAACTCCCCATTATGTCATAACCAGTGGCGCCAGCCCCAAACAAATAAATTCTCGTTTGCACCTCCCTTATCCTCTTTGAGCTTAGAAGATTGCAGGAAAGGTCCCACAAAAGAATCTTGGAGGTATCTAAGGATGTAATAAAGAAAAAAAGAAACTTATTGACATATAGCTCAATTTTTAATATTTCCATTTATGTTTACAATATGCTTGAATCAGTATTTACTTAATGAATATTAATTACAACTAGTATTAGTTTATTATTATATTAGTATTTTATTTGTAAATATCGGTAAACAGAGAGTTTCTCTTTCGAAAGATTTGGGTCTCGCGAAACGGTAAAGTTTTTTTTTGGTTTTGACTTTGCTGCCTACTAAATGAAACAAGAATTCTTACTTTAAATAGTTTAAATTTTGAAGCCGTGTCATTTAGGTATATGATTATTTGATTAAATGATTATTTTGTGTAAATTGACTTGCCTTGAGGTTTAAGATCAGTAATCAGCATTATTAGGACAAAAACAAATTTAAGTTGGAAGAACTTACAAGTCCTGCATATTATAAACACATTATTAAATGACGATTTTTTTAAATCTCCATTAAAATCTCTCGAGTCATTTTTGAAATTTCAAAACACATTTTTTTTTAATAGTTATTTTTGTTAGATAAATCAAGACTATATCAGTCGTTGTCAAAGGGACAGAACTCTTACAATCACAATCGGATTCTTGCATATCCAAATTCATATTACAGAAACAACTTTTTTTTTCCATTACGTCTTTTTCTTCCTTGCCTAAAACCAGAGCTGCTATGATTCAGACAAAAGAGTGGATGCCAATAATTTTAAATATTCAAACATGCACCACATCTGGTACACCTTTTACTAGCCAGATCTAGATGTCACTGAATTCAACCAAAATATCTTACATTCTTCATAAGTTCATTGATACCAATTTTATAATGTAACACAGGAGGAATAAAACCCCAGTGCAAAGCCCTCAGCCCCCTGGATGACAAAGTGGCCATCATCGAACAACGATATATATATATGTTTTACTATTGGTCTATTTGTCTGATAGATATTTTATTATTGACTTAAAGTAAATAAAGTATTGTTTTGTTTTAGTATCTATGAGAAAAGTTTCGTCATTGCTTTTTTTTTATTTTAATTAGTTTAGATAACCTAGTCAGTTATTTTACCCAAGTTGTGGTAGCTTGGTCACCCAGGTGAAGTCCACCCTTTGGTATTGCACCAAAGTGCACAGATGGACTCACCCAGTAGCATCACCACCTGGCTACTGGTAAAGTAAGCTGAATTAAGCTGTTTAGCGCCTCCTGACCAGCTAACATAGAGGAGAAGGAGAAGTCTCCTTGAAAACTTTGACACGAGTCTGCAGAGTCACTGATGACATCAACAATATTCGTTGGAATAGGATTGAATCTATTGTTTGATATTCAACAAGCGTCGTCTACAATATTAACAACAAAAGATACATCACATGACAAGATTATTAATTAGCGGTAAGGATTAACAATACTATATATCAATAATTGAAATTAAAGGCACCTAATTGTAACCACAAGCCGGCTGGTACACAACATGGCTTTACATTGATAACAAGTACCGCAACTGATGAAAGTAGCACAGCTGATGATGTACGCATAACGAGTGTGGATCTATTACATTTTTATTACAACATTCAGTGTGTTATCAACAGCAGAAAAATAATCTTTCAAGTAGCTTTCTGTTCATGCGAATCAGTACACATATTTCGTCATTACATAGATTACTATATATCTATGGTTATTAGAACTACTTTAACGTGAGAACTAATGTATTTTGGTGAGATTGATATAAGATAACCATTTTTTTGCAAAGCAAGTCAGGATATTGCGAACATGATTTTGGCCGTCTCTCTTATTCCTGTTCCCTAGTCTCCATAGACACGTGCAGTGAAATCAATCGAAGTTTTCCTTTTCTCCGTAAACTTTGACCCCAGATCCTGCAGGCCGCCTCTTCCAGCAAAGGGCGAAGGTCAGAAGGCAAAAGAAGTCAACAAACTCGAACAGCGATATGGTGCTGGCCCCAACTAAGAGCCCCAATGAGCCGCCTATGTCACCTGGAGAAATAGAAGTAAAGGTTAGCAACTTGTGCTGTTGTCTTGACTAAGGAAATGAACTACAATTAACAGACAACCCTAACCATAACATCTGACAAACAGCAGAATAGCAACTAATACGTGGTAGCCAGCATGCTCCAATTTTACATTTCATTTGAGATTTAGGCCTAACTCTTTTCTATCTAAGCTCAAGTTTAACTCTTCCCTTTCCAACCTAAGCTCAAATTTCAATTTTTTTCTACCCAATATAAGTTAAAATTTAACTATGTTTAACTCATTCCTGTCTAACGTAAATATGACTTTAGAAAAAAAAAACAACAAACTCTCTTTTTGTTACAGTAACTTTTTATGTGCGATTTAAGAATGTCAAGTATTTAAATGGAAGTTGGCAATTCGCTTTTACGCCTTGTCATATCAACCACTTTCTTCTCTTTTCTTTATGTTTTGAAGGTAGAAAACTGTTATTATTTATTTACTACTCATATCCATGTATCAATGACTCACTCAGTAATTTCACCATATCGTAGGCCACCTGCTGTTCTGTCACAGTGTAACTTATAGATGGGAAGAAAATGTCCAGAAAAATCAGATTTTTGCTGTCAAAAAAATAGGAGAGTTCAAATGTATCAGACTGCAAATTCGGTTAGTTCGTCATGTGTTTACATGTTGTTCATTGTTTAACCATAAGAGATGGTCAGAGTTCGGGTCATAGGTTGGACTTTACTAGTGAAAAGGTCATGTTCTAACCAGGAAGCGACTGTGTCTATGCCCAAGTGACACAAAGAATACGTCGAAGCGGGGCTAAGTACGCTTGAACTTGACTAGTCTTGACTACCTAGAAGGGGGCACCCGACTCCCGACTCGGGCAGAGTAAGTGTTTACTGAGCGCCTAAAGGCATCACGGTAAATCAATTCGTAGATAACCCCCCCTCCACTGGTCCACAAAAGAGATTGGACCAGAGCGCTCTGAGCATGCTATAAGCGTGAAAGTAGCGCTATATAAAAGCTATAATAATAATAATAATAAAGTTATGCGAATGTCACATGGAAGACTTTCCAAGGCGGAGTTTGCTTAGGGAGAGATTTCCATACTCTAGGACAAATTGGTACAAACGCTCCTTCTTCCTTAGCGCTATTAGAGCATGGAACCATCCAGGTAAACCAATGACTTGGCAGAATTCAAGTCATGCATGACTAGATGCATGATGTGTAGGACGTTATCATATTCTTTTTTTGAAGTAACGTCTGTAACATATAAGATTAACACACATAGATGTCGAACCGAGACCTAATGACTACATTATCAATGAATGCATTTGCGAAGAAATCACACAAGATAAGACATCATGAATGTACTGAGTAATTATCTTATACAATACAGACGTTACTTCAAAAAAGAAGATGATTACATCCTACGCGTGATGCATTCAGTCATGCATATTAACCAATGACTTAAATTCTGCCAAGTCACCGGTTTTCCTGGCTAGCTCAGGCAATCCATTCCATGCTCTAATAGCGCTAGGGTAGAAGGAGCTTTTGTACAAATTTGTCCTAGCATATGGGACGAGGAATGTGCCTCTTTCTTTGTGTCTTTCTGAGTATTTTATGAGATTTTGTTTTTCAATTTGAAGATTATGGTTAAGTGTTTTATGTATAATAGCTACTTTACTTTTGAGTATTCTGCATGTTAGTGAACAGTTGGACTGAATGCTTAGTACATAGACTTAAAATTTGAAATTATCTATTAGAATGTCATAGCTAAAAATTCTTTCCAATAAAAACACATTTGCTTACCAATAAAAAGGATATATACTTACCTGTAAAACGACAAGTCCATTTTTATTTGACTTTGAAATTCGGTTAAATCATCCATTAAAGAATTGACTAATTTCAGCAGCTGTTCGTTGGTACTTTTTATTTCTCTTAAATTGGTCACCACGTTGAAAAGTTTGACAATATCACTGTCAACTAGCCGGGTAATATTGTCCAGCGACAAACCGTGCTTCTCGCTTTTCTTATCAAAGGCTTTATGAATACTTTCGTCTTCGCTCACTGACTGGACGTTGTCCACCAGGCAGGAAGAGATTCCGCCGAGGCCAGAGTTCAGGTCGAACATGTAGTCGACCAATTGGTTGTTGAAGAGTTCCAGTTGATCCCTGGCCGACTCACTCTCTCTCCCCAGCATAAGATCCGCCAGGACAAACTTGGAGGTAGTGTTCACAGACACGAGATAGCTGGAAATGTTAGTGCTGAGCCAGAAGTAATAGACGACAGACACTTTGTAGGTCTCAGTCACAAGATCGATAACTGCTGAGAGAGTTTCGCTGGTCGCTTTTAAGCCTTTGTCACATGCACGCTTGGCGCTCTGCAGATTCTCTTTCTGTGAGTTCAGTTCCATCAAGGGCCACTCGACAGTCTCTGCGAATAAAACTTGACTTGCTAAGAAGTAATTCTCGCAAAGAGATTTGAACTTTCCCAACTTGTCCTATCAAGGAAAGAAACATAAACACGAACGCCATAAAAAATACTTTATTTAAAAATATATATAATTTATTTATATAACAAAAGATGCTCACAGTAGGGAGGTAACGATTGTTAAATTGAAAAACAATGGAAGAGTTTTCTCAGTGTGGCTAACGAGCTAGAAATTCTTTTCGAAACGATGTAAATCAACCTCGGGTCGAGGTTTTCCCTCCAAAGAGGTCCCACGAAGTTACAAGTTAAATAGAGGCATTTAAACAAAATCTAAGAAATCAATCATGATAAAACTAGTAAAAAAAGTCAACTATTAGACCGTACGAGCTATAAATTAAAATAAAATAGAACTTGCCTATAAATATACACATAAAATGCTTACCTTAATATTTTCAACTGCTGGTCTTCTTGTTTCATATGTCAGTGTAATGACGTCCATCATGTCTGTCAACACGTTGCGAATTTGTTGCACTGAATCAATAACCAGTTGCTCCATCCGATTCATCTCCAAGGATCGATTCATTGCAGTGTATAGAAGCTTCTTGGGGATTAGACTCTGCCAGTTAAAGGATCATTAAACAAAATGACTTTACGACTTACGACTTGCCAACTTTCTTTCAACAATCAAGAGTTCAGATCCTTAGCAAAGCGACAAAAGAAAAAGGAAGGGAAAGGATGACGGGGTTTAAACCTGGGACCATCGTAAACACTGTAAGAAGTGCAACCCACGCGGCCAGGGGAAGATTTTTATAAAGGTGAAATTCTTGTGAAGAGAAATTTCGGTACCCAAGTAAATTATTAAATTGTGAATAGAGTCCTGAAAATTTCACATTTATTGAAAGCATCTTAAAATATAGCTGTCAACTGAGTATCTAGTACTGTCTTAACTGACCTTGCAGACAACTTCAAGGCCCTTAACATCCCTAAGAAGATTCATGTCACCCTTACCCTAACCCAATACTGCAGCAGATAATTCCTCAATTCCTACAATGAATTTCGTTTCCATCTAAGGAAGGGGTTCTCAACCTGTGACTCGCAAACCCCTTGGGGGGGTCGATTGACAATTTGTCAGACTATTGCAAATATGGATTTTTTTGTGTCATTTCTAGCATGTAAAACTTGACAAATAACAAAGTTTGTCTGTTTTTTCGATGGAATGTTCTATTTTTATTGTTTGAAGTTGCAGGCAACTGAATCAGAATTGATTTCAAACATTTTAATTGTCGCAATATTTTTAACACATCAATGCTGATCGTGTTTTTGTTAAAGCTCTGACTGTCGTTTGTAAGGGCAAAGGTTAGTGTTAATATTAAGGTCCTTTTTTTTTCTTTTTATAGGAAACCTCAGTTTTCGCTCATCAGTTGTCGAGCTTACATTAGCGAAAGCACAGATACATATACTCATGAATGAAAATAATCTACTGTGGGGGGGGGGGGTCGGGTCGGCGCGTAGTGAAGAATTGTAAAAAGGGGTCGGCGAGCAAAAAAGGTTGAGAACCGCTGATTCTAAGGTAACTCGACCTTAGTGCCAGAGATTGAATACTCCTTCATTTCATTTACAATCATACCGACATATTCTGTGATCCACGGTTCTCCAAAGAACTTTAAACAGATTTCTAGTGCTCACGTTAAGGCTCGAAGTGTGACCTTCACCTTGGCGTGACACTTAAGTGAATTCACTTACCCAGGCCGTCTCAGCGTCAGTGTCAAGTCCAAGCGACACGAAGACACTGTCATTAATGACAGGCACGCCAGAGATGTATGCTGCCTTGACGTGCTCGAAACTTGTGAGACCCATGTTGATGAGTTGAGATCTAATTGGAGTAGACACAAGAACTGGGTATAATTTTTGTGATTTAAAAAAAAAATTAATGTGTATTCTAAAACCAGAAGGAATAACTTTTGGTGTCGTACCAACTAAAAAGCTTTTATATAGAGCCCTTTGCCTTCATTGTATGAAGTTGACATTAGTTGTAGATTAAAACAAAATATCTTATCTTCAAATTGTACCTCTGTAGAGTTTTTAAGGCTATGTGCGACACTAAACACCTTTTTTTTTTATTTATCAATCAAATTACTCCAAACTTTATATGTATACTCCCTATGAATAACCATTTTAAAACATGTGGTTAAAAATGTTTTCTTATTAATGGTTGTCATGGCAACGGCCGCCATATTGGATTTTTGTATATTGTTTTTAAATTGCTAAGGCTTTAAAACTATTTAAGCTATTGCTAAACAAAAATATACAATGTGTAGAGCGATGATTCCCTAACAATTTCTATAGAATAGTTTCTGAATATAGTAAAAACTTTTTTATATAATTTTTTTTCTAACCTTGCTAATTTTTTTTTCAATTTTTTCAAATATTTTCTTGCAATTAAGACAAAATATTAATTCAAACTTAAAAAAATGTTCTATAGAAGTTGTTGTACATGGTATAAACAATAAGCTGGACAAGTTTGATTGAATTCTATGCAGAATTAGTGAAGGAGTAGTAAAAAAAGTGAATAAAAATAGTATTTTGAGAAAATCGAAAGAAAAGAAGACAAATTTATATAAAACTAATGTAAATACCTTACAAAAAGAAATTATAATAAAATAAGTAATTATTTGCCAATCGTGAAAATTATATTTTCATGTCCAGAAATGGTTGGGCTATTTAAATTAGGTAAAAACTGAAAATCCAAATTTTAGACCTTTTTACCCAAATTTAGTGTCCCACATAGCCTTAAACTAAACCGAAGTCATAGCTCATATAACCGTTTGTTACAAATATTTATTTGAGCACTGAACCATAATCTTCAGATACAAAAACAAAATTTAATAAAATAGGTACTCAAAAAGACGCAAAGGTAAAGGCACACTCCTCGTTCCATATGCTAGGACAAATCTGTACAAATACTCCTTCTTCCCTAGTGCTATTAGAGCATGGAATGGGTTGCCTGAGCTAGCCAGGAAAACCAATGACGGCAGAATTTAGGTCATTGGTTAATATGCATGACTGAATGCATGACGCGTAGGACGTAATCATCTTTTTTTTGAAGAAATGTCTGCATTATATACGATAAGAAGATAAGATCTCTTATACGAAGTTTTTTAGGCAGAAAAATTGAGGGTCTTTCTCTCTCTCTTTCACTTATAACTGTATCGGTAATTCAAACGATTGGCGTTGACTTGTAAAACTTTGGACTTGTTCCGGATGTGTTTGATATAATTGGTATCCCCATTGCTACGGAGTATACGTATATATCACTATGGTGATGGTGGGAAGAGGTTAGCGATTGAATGATGTAATGATAGGCGGTAATGTCGTCAGTGGTTTTAGTTAGGACAGACGACTCCAGAACGTGAGACTGAGAGGCTGTGTTATTGTAGTGAGTTAGAGTTTGTTAAAACAATATCATTACTACAGTCTAGTACATTTATTTCATTTATCAAAAGCTGATTTTATAGTTAGTATCTTTCACAAGGAAGTTGTTCAAGTTATTTGAAGTTTTTATTAGTTAAGTTATAATACGCCTACGTTTAGTTGTATACCAGCAGTTTGGTGCTACAAGACAACGACCGTCAATAACACCCATGCATTGGCAACATTGGGAAAGGGGAAGATAGGATTTACGTGGCTGAGACACATGTAGCCCTGTGACACATGTAGCCCTGTGACACTTGTAGCCTTGTGACATGTGTAGCCTTGTGACACATGTAGCCTTGTGACACTTGTAACACATGTAGCCTTGTGACACTTGTAACCTTGTGACACTTGTAGCCTTGTGACACTTGTAGCCTTGTGACATACGTAGCCTTGTGACATACGTAGCCATGTGACACATGTAGCCCTGTGACACATGTATCCCTGTGACACATGTAGCCATGTGGCACATGTAGCCCTGTGACACATGTAACCCCGTGACACATGTAGCCATGTGACACATGTAGCCCTGTGACACATGTAGCCGAATCAAGACC
>JADKLZ010081101.1:23649654-23673989 GCA_021533235.1 Biomphalaria straminea
TCCCTTTATCAGTTTCCACTGAGGAATTTTCTGGTGATGTGGCAGGTACAAATGTAGGAAATGAACTATTCTGTCAGAACGTGAAAACATAATTACGGAGACAAAGAATTAATAATATATAAATACTGTACAATACAATTTAGTTAAACGAGTTTTCTGTCATCGTTCATGCTCCAAAACTACAACAGACTATATTCACTCATTACATACTCTCTCCCCTCTTCCTCTCTCTGCATTTTCCAAACCGAACAAACTCCTTTCACCCCGCTAAATTTCCTTTTATGGTCATGGAACTACGCTCCTGTTCCAAGAAATGAGTCACCATGACCTTGGTGTGCAGACGCTGCAGAATCTAAAAATAAATTTAATGCATCCGCTGCTTTATGCTACGTGAAAGATTTTAAGTAGGTCAATTTGATTACGTATGAAATAATGGAAGTAGGAAAGGGAAAGAAAGAGAGAAAGAGAAAGAGAGAGAATGAGAGAAAGGAGAGGGTAAAAGAAAGATAAGAAAGATAGAGAAAGAGAATGATTTAAACAAAAAATTTCAGTACGATACAATGTTAAAAAAATATGAAAGTAGTACAATTGGCAGAGATTTTTCAACTAGAGTAGACCAAACATAGACATATACAAGATTACAAAGAGAGTTTGTGTGATACACAAACTCAAAGGCGGCCCCCGTCGGAGTCGGATCCCTGTCAGATCCGCATTGATCTCTCAACTCTCTTTGTCGCTGCTAAAAGTTCATTTAAAAAAAAGTATATCAAAGATAAACGACAGAAATATACATCTTCCGTGCTTTGATCTCTCAACGGGGGCCGCCTCTGAGTTTGTGTATCACACAAACTCTCTTTGTTGCTGCTAAAGGTTCATTTAAAAAAATATATCAAAGATGAACGACAGAAATATACATCTTCAGTGCTTTGATCTCTTAACAGGGGTCGCCTCTGAGTTTGTGTATCACACAAACTCTCTTTGTCGCTGCTAAAAGTTCATTTAAAAAAATTATATCAAAGATAAACAACAGATCTTATTTAGTGCCCCAGCGGTCAAAATATACATCTTCCGTGCTTTGATCTCTCAACGTTAGCCTTGTAAAGCCGATGTTCAAGGCAACTGCCACACCTCTTTTATGAGTTGACTACTTTACGAGTAAATACTGGTATGTTACTCGTATGTTGGAACAAAAGAAAATGTGAAAACCTATGCAGTATATTAGATTATTAATTGTCTTAAAGTAGGTTTCATTTATATTGCATACTAATTAGGTTTTTTCTCTTTAAATACTTTTTGCATAAAATATTTTTAAAAATTAGATTTTGAGCTTTTAGAAAAAAAAAAGTAGCCGTTGCATCAGAACTTTGAATGCTCTATATTATCGTGATGTCAGATTTTCATTTTCTTTTCTACTTTCTGAGCACTAAACGGGACGGACGGACGGACGGACGGACGGACAGACAGACAGACAGACAGACAGACAGACAGACAGACAGACGGACAGACAGGCCACACAAAACTAATAGCGTCTTTTCCCCTTTCGGGGGCCGCTAATAAATATAGACTGGAAAAAGGAAGTAACTTCATGTAACTTTAAAACATGTATATCTATTGTATTCGGATTTCCGAATTATGAAAAATAAAAAAAAATGCATGATCTTCAATCTTAGAGATTAAACAAAATTTATAGACATAAAATAAAGTACACACAATTGCAATTCACAAATTCTCACTTCGTAAAACTCTCTTATTGGCCAGTCTATATTTATTTATGTCTATGAGACCAAATGAAGACTGTCAAGGATGCTGCTGTTGCCAACTAAAGGTGCTAGATTTTCAAAATTTTATTGTGAGGAAAAACAAAATGTCCAAAAATTGAACTTCAAACTATTCAAAATACACAGATTACATTCTAGCCCAAAAAATGTTAGTCAGTAGACGAGTCAGTAAAAGAGAGCTAGTTCAGTTGATTAATATAATTATTAGGGATTATCTATTCTTGTGATATCGGTACTGTGGCTATAGCTGATGCAATTATTTTGTTGGATTAATGAATTATTCAGAATTTCAATTTTTGGATTTGTTCTGTGATTGGTTCCATTGTGAGTTTCCTTGTCTCTAGAGGGAACAAAGGAACCGCTCTATTACATTATTGTAACAGAATTAAACAACCAGGTACACCAATAAACAGTAGAATTCTAGCATTGCCTCCATTCCGAAAATTGAACTTTGACATTCAAGACATTAACCAATCAAGACATTAACCATGCTCCTTCATCGTCTATCTTTGTACAGACTTAACCTCTTTTCTTCTCTCTCTCCTTTTCTCTCCCTCTCTCCTCTCTCTTTTACTCTCTCCTCCTTCCACTCCATTCGAATTTTTCATCAATATTGTTTTAGTACAGTAATTACGCTGAGGTTGTCAATTGTAATCAAACTGAATTTCCATTAGATTGGATCAATCTTTATATATAATTTTCTTCATACCAAAGTTAAAAAGTTCAATCGAGCAAGTGAAAAAGGGAAGATTCCATGGCGCAGAATGGTGTGAATGGAAATGGTGTATCCAAATCCGCACTATTTTCATTTACAAAATAGCATAGCATTTTTTTTTTACTTTACTTTTACTTTACGAAAGATTTTAATAATTTCCGGAGATTTCCAGGACTTTTCGTAGACTTTTCGTAGGGGCTCCTGGTAAATCAAGAGGCCGCGGGAAATCTGTTAAATTATATGTTATAAAATGGTTTAATTTAATAATTTATACACCTAAAAATTAGCACGGGTCCAAAGAAAGTGCGGGACCCACTGCGGTTGCATTAGATTAGTGCCTGCCCTTTAAAATAGCGGCGTATGCTAGGCCGCCGGTCGACTAGTAAAAATTATCTTATCTTATCTTACCTGACATTAGTTGGGGAACATCTGAAAGGAGTAACCTTATAAATCACACAAAGTATTGATTAATTTGAGCCTTTGGTACTTATGTTCTTTGAGTTCATCACAAAATAAATGTTTGTTTGAAATAGGTATCGATTTGATACACACATTCAAAATGCAAATTTAGTAAAAGAAATTCAATCAACTTATACTAGTACTAAAAAGTACGATACATCTATAGTTCAGAATCGATTATTTCAAATTAAACGTAGACTTACCGAATCAAAAATCCACACAATTTACTATAGTCGAAATGTACATTAATCAAACTTGCTCCTATGTAAGAAGTGTGATAGTAATTTAGACTTGTTTACACTCATTTGTGCTGCACAATCTGGGCAGACGACATTGAACATTTCTGTTAATCACAAGACATTAATATTTGGATTGAGTGCGCATGCCAAGCGGATTGATCTCGCGCGGCTGGCGGTTATTATGATATGTTTAGATTAGGGCAACCAATGATGGGGCGATTGGACATTTTGTTTGGTCGCACCAAACAATTGAAGTGATTACTGACTATACATTATATATCAATAGTTCAAGGATATAAGGATATGACGGGGTCAGGGTTTGTATGTGGTTTAGAAATAAACTTAGACATATTTAGTAATCTGTCTGTAGACTTTCATCTTTTTTTTACAAGGCTTATATCAAATCTCTCTGTCTGTCTGTGTGTCTGTCTGGCCAAAAAATTGTACACGTTATTTCTCCAACATCCAGTCTCGGGTCAAGATGAAAACTTACCTGACAACATAAGAACTCTTTTTTTTAAAACAATGTAACGATTAGTTAATTAAATATTGGTAATAAATTAGTTGGTATCTCAAGCAAGGGAAAGAAATAGTACTTGACTTAAGTAGCGGTATAAGCTGAATTATTCCCCTTTTCAAATGGAAAGAAATAGTACTTGACTGAAGTGGTGTTATATGCTGAGTTAGTCCCCTTTATAGATTGTCGTATAAGGCTTAATATATATCCATATGTGCAACTGATTCAAACAAATTGATACACTTAATAAAAGGATTGTTCTTTAAAAAGTAATCTTTTGAAATTTGCATGTTTCTCTTAAATATTGTTAAAAATTAAAAAAAAATATTATTATAGAATGTTTATATATTTTAGGATTGTAGCGAGTTTGTATTATATTGTTTATATAGTTCGTAGATTGCTTAAACTTTAAATATATTTTTTTAGATCATTAATAAAAGATCGGCCGGAAGCTGGCGTATTATTATAACAGGTCATAGGTCATATTTCCGGACACTGAAATAGTAACCATGGCGTTAAGGTGTTCGTTGCACTAATAGGGATACACAGGGACTATTGAAAGACTATTTGATTACTTCGTCGTTCAAGCATAGAGTGACACTATTACTTGTACGAAGTCTTCAGTGAATTAGGTGTCATGACACTATTGGAAATATACATACAGAGTACTAGACGTGGAAATGTCATTCTTTAAATCTAATAATACAAACTGGATAATTCACATTTTTTATTTGTGCGATAGCTAGTTGATATGCAATTTAAAATTATAACATGCATCAGAGATTTGATTGGCTCGTTGACTTGGTTATTTGTCTTGGAAAAAAAAGTTATTAAATTTGTCAAATATAATAAACTATATAATTTATTACACATAATTTTCTGAATCACAACTACAGAAAAAATCAGAGCTATCTGACAATATAAAACAATCTAGCACATTTATTTGTTAATTAAAATAGAAATAAATACAACATTACATCATCTGAATTGAGTAATTACATCTCATTCATTAGCGGTGGTAAGACACAACAATTGTGTAAATAGCGCTCATGTTGTGAAATAAAATGACATTGAGCACAAACAATAGACGTGTGAATAATTGAGCAGCCAAACAACGCACAGAGAAAGTGATATGAATAGAGTTCCTTGCCGTGGCCTGCATATCAATGATAGCTGAGATTCCTCTATTTACTGGAATGTCTGTCTAGATTTCACTATTGAGTGTTTGAGCTTCAGATGTGGGTCTTACCGAAGCACAGTTGTAGATCGCAAACATCTATTGTTCCTTAATGTTCTTCGTACATTGTCAAATATTAACATTAATGCAATACTTGAATAGGAAACTTAACTCTGATTTGTAAACAAGTGCAGAGTATAACAATATAAGGATTTATCTTCGAATTTAGACCTATCCGTTTGTACTGTACATAGTAACAGAAATTACTTTAAGATAGTATTTACAAAAAAAACTTTAGAAGTCTTTGGTTGCATGTCGCAGCGACACCATACGAATTCGAACTTGTATGTCTTTGATCTTGTACGTGAAATAAGAAATAAATTTTAGAACTTTTGAAACTTTCGACTATCATTCTTCTTATCTATCTATCTATCTATCTATCTATCTATCTATCTATCTATCTATCCATCTATCTATCTATCTATCTATCTATCTATCTGTCTATTGGATTGAGTATCAACCAAAACATTTATAATCCCATCATCAAGACTTTTTTTTTCTAGAGTCACATGACTTTAACAATTTGAAAGTGGTAAGGGACTCAACCAACTTTAATGTCAGATTTGAACAGCTGAGTTTAACGTTGTTCAGGTTCAGTAACTAGAGACCACCAGACTAAGTGACCGTCGTCTCGTCTGACACAGCACTTTATTCAGGAGAGTGAGAGACAAATACTACGTCACTGTGAGTACACATTCTGGGAGTAGGAGGAGATCGTTAGCCAAACGCAAATGGTGATTTCTTCGGAAATTATAATTAGGCATTGATTAACTGCGTAGGGATTTAATAAACAAATAGTCCAAAGAATTGGTGTCAATTAAATAAAATATATTAAAATTCTTCACGACTTTATTAATTTATGACCTTTATATAGCGCTGCTTTCCAATTTCATCTGTGAACCAGTGAGTGGATAGGGTATCTAGGAGTAGGTTTTCCGTGCTGTCTTTAGGCGCTCAGCAAACACAACTCTATTTCTTGTCGAGTGTCGAAGGTCGAGTCCCCTTCAGAGGTAGCCAAGCCAAGTTCAAGCGTGCTTAACCCATCGACCATGTTTCCCACTTTATGCGAAGAATAGAGTGATAATAAAGAGTCGAAAAACAAATTATTAGTGGCTTCATGGATTCATCTTCAATATTATCTTTTCCAACCTTCCATATCCTATAATACTATAAAGGCCTGTATTCTATTTTAATTAGATAATAACTGACATTGTTATCAAATATAAAGATTTGAGTTGAGTGCAGACATAGCTGCGACCTAAATATTTTGCCACTCTTGATGCAGACAAAACGTGTGTCCGCCGTGGGTCTATTTAAGTTCTATTTTTGTCTTCTGAAAGGGCTTTACTTTGGGTCTCAATAGTGTGCCCAGTGGCTTTTGTGAGAGCTCTCCATCTGCCTCTTTTAGAGTTTATCTACTTCCAGCAGCAATCCTCTATGCCGGTAAGGGCAAATTGGAGCCTGAGTTGGTATCGTTATCGGACCTGGCATATCTAAACACTCTTTTATAAAAGATCTAGGCGCGGGCCAATCTCAGCTCCCATTTATCACAAACGTATTATACAATCTTGTAAAAGACTCATTGTCATTCAAATTATCCCTGCAGCCTTACCGTAATATTGGGTGACAGTCCACCGTACATTTTGCCTAATGCCACAAGGCCAGTCCACCCTGAATATATAAACGTACTGTAGAACTAGAAGTATTTATAAAGTATAAACTTATTAGTTAAGTTAGACGAAATATATTTCCATTAAAAAAATAAGATTATCCTTTTGTTTTCTAATTTAAGACCGATTTTTACGTCAAAACGACCATATGCCAGATGAAATCGTTCTGGAGAGTTATCGACGGGGCGATTTGAAGGTCTTTTAATTAAAAAGCTCGCAGGATGCATGCTTGAGTGTTAAAAAGCACATTCTGTCTGTATGGAGCAGAGCAATGGAAAACCACCAACACCATCATGAAAAAATCCAGGTAGTCGTTTAATACCTGCCTGAGGAGGATACTTATGATCCGCTGGTCAGACAAGATCTCGAATGAGGAACTGTGGCAAAGAACTAAGCAGCAGCCCATTGAAGTAGATATACTTCCGAGATGCTGGATATGGATAGGTCACATCCTTCGCAAGCCAGCACCCAGCATAACAAGGCAAGCCCTAATCTGGAACCCCCAAGGAAAGAGGAAGAGGGGACGGCCCAGAAGGGACCACAGGCTGAGATGAAATGAGATCTGTCGAGAACTGATACCAAACACGGTTTGGTCTGGGTTGGACAGCTAGGACTTCGTAGCCAAGTGAAATACTGGTATCAGTATTTGTAAGGGTAGCCTGGTGGCTGAGCGGTAAAGTGCTAGGGTTTAAATAAAAAAGATGACTAGGATTTATGGTTCACCAAACTCTAATGGGTAAGTGACAATAGTTGGGGAATTTAAAGATGGTTTGTCTTTGAGCTGACCACATGACACCCTCGTTAATTGTCTATCATAGAAGCAGATCACATTTACATCATCTTCCCTAAAGTTTGCAAGGTTGGAATAAAAAAGAATCACGAACTTCAATAACACAGGCGAAAGACCAACAATACAAGCTTGTCGACGCTTGTTGTAAATGTAGAACAAGAAGTTAATAGCAACAAAGGGGACCATGAAATGTCGCCAAGCTAAATCTCTACGTTCATAAAAAGCTCCGTATCTCTAAAGCTGTCGAGAGTAGTCTGTTTACATCGGTTGATATTTCGCTATTTTTCCTCAAAACCCAGTCTATTTATAATAGTCACGTCATTGTCTCCAAGTCAAAACTTACTCTATTTACGAAACAAATAAATAATTCCTAGTCGTGGCCTAGCACTATGTATATTGCATCGAAAGACATTCTATTTAGACTGACTACATTAACCACTAGTAAGTAGTTTTAGCTAGAATGATGTAACAAAGTGGTAGAGAGCTTTCGTTCTCCATCCTCTAAAAAAACAACAACACACACACATACATACTTACTACATACACATACACAAAACAAAAAGCTACCAATCACATAGAATCGGTGCTTTAAAGAGTCTATCTTTATTGAAAGATCCGATTTAAATTGAATATAGTTGACGGGGGTATTCAGGTGAACCAACACTTCCATTCATATTAGTAGAATTCTGAACAGTTCTGCTTGGTTGAACATATTATTGGCACATACACGAAGATTTGCGTTCGAAGTTAAAGGACTGGGTATATAAATCTATATCAAGTGGTCATGCAATTTTCTTCACTTACAGCCGGCGGTTCTATGTCTGGGACACGAAACAAGTTATTAGGCCAGTGTTGAAAGTTTCAGAGATTCTAGGAAGTTATGATAGGAAGGGAGCATTTCCTAAGTTGGCAACAGTTTTGTTCTGCCTACAACTAGCATGACTAGATCTATAGACTCAGGACATCCTGGTCTTGGAGTCTATATATAAATACTAGTTCATTGTGTGAAACTGTTTATGGACACACTTCGATACTCTCGTATACACAATAAATACATGATACCAAGCTAGAGATGGCCAAGGAGAAAGCTGTAGACTGAAAGTGTTTATTTCAGTGGGATTAAACGTAATATAATAGCAAATTGTTTTCTTTAAACCGCAACGTCTTGTGTGTGTGTTACTTAGACCAGGAACACGTGACCTAGTTCGAATGTATAGCTTAACACTGCTATTGTTAGAGCTTGGACTTTTAGTGTTAAGTAAGTGTTTAATAAGGAATAAATTATGTCATTAGAACTTTTTAGGTATGGTTGGTGTTTGATTAGGAATACACTAAGTAATTTGGACGGACTTGTTATGTATGTATGGTATGGTAAATGTTTAATTAAGCTAGTGATGAAAGATTTATTGACAAGCTACAAACATTATATAAACAAATATGTTTACTTCTGTGTGTGTGTGTGTTTCTTTGTTTGAATGACGTAAAATACACGAGATTCTTTCAATGCTTCGGTAGATGGCGTTGACTGCAGTATCCAGATTGTTACACTACAGAAAGGCTCGACTATTATCATACCTTGCTATACGGATTATCCTTATTGGTTTGTCAACGATGTGATGCTATTGGTCTCTAAGTGTGACTTATTCACTTGTTACAACACATTCCCCTCTGGTAAGAACTTTTTACCTCTATGAATACTTGGATCCACTACTATTTCCACTACTATTTCCACTACTATTTCTAATTTACATAAACGATTTACCAAATTGCATTAGTTCAGGAACAAAAGTTAGATTATTTGCAGATGATTGCATAATATATAGGACAATAAAAACAACACAAGACACAGAAATTTTACAAAAAGAATTAGATAAATTACAGAAATGGGAATCAAATTGGAGCATGTCTTTCCACCCAGAAAAATGTCAGTTATTAAGAGTAACAAAAAAACTAAAACAAATTAATTCCACTTATCTTATTCATGGTAAACCAGTAACACAGACTAAAAACGCAAAATACCTAGGTGTTATAATAAATGAAAAACTGTCATGGAATCCCCATATTGATGAAACTATAAAAAAATCAAACAAAGCATTAGGGTTTATTAAAAGAAATTTCTATAAATCAAAAAAGGACATAAAACTAAAATGCTATTTAACCTTGGTTAGGCCAATAATAGAATATGCATCCTCTGTTTGGGACCCCTCAACTCAAGAAAACATTAAGAAACTAGAACAGACACAAAATAGAGCAGTACGATTCATAATAAACGAATATTCACATTTCACTAGAGTAACACCTTTAGTAAAATCACTAAATTTAGAAAGCCTTCAGGATAGAAGACTTAAGAGTAAAGTAGCAATTATACACAAAACACTGAACCATAATCTCCAAATACAAAAACAAAACTTAATAAAATACTCAGAAAGACACAAAGATAAAGGCACATTCCTCATCCCATATGCTAGGACAAATCTGTACAAATGCTCTTTCTTCCCTAGTGCCATTAGAGCATGGAATGGTTTGCCTGAGCTAGCCAGGAAAACCAGTGACTTGGCAGAATTTAAGTCACTGGTAAATATGCATGACTGAATGCATGACGCGTAGGACGTAATCATCTTCTTTTTTGAAGTAACGTCTGTATTATATAAGATAAGATAAGATAAGATCTTAGTACATCATTAGTATATGACTATTTTTTTTTCAGGACAACCTTGATATAGAATAATATGTGGCACCCCTAGATCCACCCAGCTTTAATGGGTACCTGAGATTAGTTGGGAAAAAGTTAAGGCGTTTGGTCTTTGTGCTGGCCACATGACACCCTCGTTAACTGTAGGCCTCAGAAACAGAGTGCCTTTCCATCATCTGTCATATGGGGAAAGGGGAATTTTACTTACTTAATTTTTATCTTTGTCAAATCAACCTTGCTACAGGAAATTACGTGTTTACAGTTCTTCTTCTAGTCGGCTTTATTACTGCTGAGCTGTCAGCTCTTTTGCAGACTGTGCCAAGGAAAAAAAAATAGTGTGCTGTTTTCTTCAGCACTGCCGTACAGGGTGTTGGTTATGTTGGGCTCTAATGAAAGTCTACCTAAGGTGGATTAGGAAAGGGGCATTCAAAGAGGATATGGTTTACAGTTTCATATGGGTGGGTGCAGTGTCAGCAAAGGGGGAGTTCAGATGGAAGCGTGGTCGAGAGGCTAAGTGCGGCTTGAGCTTGGCTTGCTTGGCTACCTAAAAGGGGGCTCGAGGTTCGACACCCGACTCGGGCAGAGTTGTGTTTACTGAGCGCCCAAAGGCAGCACGGGAAACAAACTCCTAGATACCCCCTCCTCCTCCACTGGTCCACAAATGAGATTGGACCAAAGCGCTCTGAGCATGCTATAAGCATGAAAGTAGCTCTATGTGAAAGCTATAATAGTATTGGTAATTTAATAGAGGTGTGTGTCCTGTTCTTAATTGGAAAATTGTAGATAGTTCTTTGCGGGGGAGGAAGTTAATACTGTCCAACTTGTTAGGCCTAGTCATTTCTTTGTGCATGGCCCTGCCTGTGTTTCCTGATGCCCATTGGTTGAGACACTCCTCTTTGTGATTGTTGACTAACATTGACCTTAGGGTGAGAAAGTTGACAGGTCTATCTAGTTGTTCCATAGATGATCCTGCCTTTGAGAGTTTATCTGCCCTTTTCATTTTCCATGACGTCAATGTGTCCAGGGATCCACTCCAATGTAATGTTGATGTTTAATTCGTCTATCATCTGATGGATTATCACAGTTAGCGTTGTCAACTCTCTTGGGCTGTTTGGGGTGCTGCTTTTAACGTGTATACACATAGTCTTCATATAAAACATTCTTAGTATAGTACATCTAATTTTAATGTAGATATATATATAGGCCCTTATATCTTAATATAAACTGTGACTAAATGAGAGTGCAGGGACTGGGGCGCAAGGGGGAGCCCCCCACCCCATCTCCTAATAGTGTACCATAGTGTTTCCCAAACGTTTTCTCCAAAGGAGAAGTGATAATTGATAATTGATAATTGCTTTCCACTTTCAACTATTTGTTCTATTATTTTATTTACTTTTTTTAGCGGCCCCCGTAAGGAGAAAAAGCCGCTATTAGGTTTGTGCAAAATGTCCATCTGTCCGTCTGTCCGTCTGTCACACTCAGGGCGCCAAAACTAGAAGAGATACGAAAAATATTTTTTCACCATTAAATGCGGCTTGAAAAGTTTAGGTGCAACGGCTACTTTTAGTTTTCTAAAAGCAAACCGTTTGAATTATAAAATTAATTATGCAAGCGATTTTTTAATAACAAAACACCAATTCTAAAACAATTAAGTAAATGTAAGGCAGGAAATGTTACTATAAGAAATACTCTCATCATATAGATATCACGCACATTTTTTAAAATTAACTTTTAGCAGCGACTTTCGTGAACTAGCGTAAAGCCCGGCAATGACATGATTCTAAACTAATTTCTTAAATTTTTTAAAAAAATCAGATTTTAAAAAAAAAAAAAATTTTTTGTGCCCCCATTAAAATGAAAGAAGCATATTTTGTGCGTTTTGTCTGTTGGTTGGTCTGTCCGTCACGGTTAGATAAAAAAAAACACTAAAGGCTTTTGAAAATATAATTTAACCTTTACTGTTCTTTCAGAAATATTGCGATAGTTTAAGGATGGGAGCATACAGGAATTGAGCCAGGGACCAACGATAAATCCGAACTAAAGTCTAGTGCGCAAACATCAAGATAAGGCAGGTTTATACCCTGCTCGCCATCCTCCGTCGTCCAGCGAGAAGTTAATTATTTTCAACTTAGAAGGAACATCCGAAACATCTTGCGAATAGGCGGATCTAATAGGGATCCGACTCCGACGGGGGCCGCCTCTGAGTTTGTGTATCACATAAACTCTCTTTGTAATCTTGTTTTTTCTATTTTCTTTGGATTTCATGTACTTAGAATTCTTCGCCAAACACCAAAGAGATAGGCTTTATTTACATTCAGATGACATATATTGGCCTTATCTTCGAGTGATGAATGCAAACAAGTCATTGACTAAATTATGGTGCAATAATGACATCTGGCTTATCAATGTGACTGGTGAGTAGCACTTCTATGCCTCGGTACTACTCTATCTATGCTACGTGATGTTTTAGTAAAAGTCTACTTCTGATTTGGACAATAATTACTTTTAAAAATCAATAGCTACTTTATATTCAAAGTAATAAAGTAAAATTTACATTAGAAGTTTATTTGCCGTTGAAAAAAAATAATTTTGCCCTTGTGTAGGGATCAAACCCTAAGCATTTGCGTTATTAGCGCGCCGCTCTACCAAGTGAAGCAAAACAGCGAACTATTAGCGAACTACTATGTGTGAAACTAAATTGAAATAAATAATACAGATGTTTGAACTTGAACTTTTGACCTGCCCCTACCTTTTGACCCATTTCACCTTTTGACAACATTTCACCTCTTGACCCATTTCAACTTTTGACCAGCTTCAACTTTTGACCAGCTTCAACTTTTTGACCACATCCCACTTTTTAACGACATCCCACCTTTCGGCCTCATTCCACCTTTTGGCCAGCTTCCACCTTTTGACCACCTTCCAGTTTTTGTCTCTGAAAAAAGTCTGAGCTAATAGTTGCAATTGAAAACAATTCTTTTCTTCTTCAAACAGAAAGCGTACAAGAACAAATTTCATTAACAGCCAACTGGATGAGACTGTATTATGACGTACAGTACAAAAGTGACGTAACTTTTGTTTGCAAGAAATGGACAGGATCCGGAAGTCGTCTCTCTCTAGTCAGGGACAACCCATTCAGTGTTCTAGCTACAGGATCAGATTCGGCTATAATTACATATACAATGAACAACGTGCCACGCTATCCGCCATATTTTACTGTTGAGTGTACCATAGACAACGACACAACCAAAATACTTATTGAGGTAGAAGAGAGTAAGTATGGACGATTTTCATATATGGAGGCTAACCCATATATAGCAAGCTTTCTGGTGTAACCGGCGTATATAATACGGAAGTTTCGATACGCGAAGTATTTAACAAGATAAATCCTTTATTAGAAACCTGAGTTACATTACCGATTAAGTTTTGAGATGTGCATTGAATATTTTGAATTGATCATGTAATTAATTTTAAAGAGTCGGACAAAAAACAAGTGGTTGGAGTTTGAATAAAATCTCAAGTTAGAATTAAATCTCGAGTCTTCATGGTTGAAGACCAACATGTTTTAGAGTTCACTTGTTCAAATGCAAATACAAATAGAAGATTGTATAACTTAATTATAAGTTTCAATTTTTTAGTGTCTAAACGGCCTATTTGTTGTTGTTTTTTCACATTATTGTGATTATTGTCAAAGGTCGCCCGTTGGCGATTTAATACCATTTCCATACAGAACACAATTTAATAATTGCGATTAATCGATAATCTGATTTGTTAAGTTCTTAATTGTTTCATGGATTGTCATTCGACAACGGGTAATTGTGCAGAGTTTTAACTTGATCCTAGAACTGGAAGTGGGAAATATAACGCGTACAGTATTTTCAAAAGACAGGCTTAACGTAAACTTAGTTAAAAAACAACAACCTAAGCACATTTCGGCGTTCTACAGTCAAATTTAAGATATCTTTCGCTTGTTGTACAAAGTACATTTTATTATTAGTTGCCTACAGTGTTCTTTGGCAAAGACATCCGTGACATTGTTTTAAAATCTCTCCCAAGCTTCTTCTCTTTTATATTTTTCTAACGTTTTTTCTTTCTTAGGTTATATTATATCGATACCGCATTTTCCCTTATCGCTTTCTCTTGTTTAACCTCCATGATTTGTAAAGCTTAAACAAACTTAAACAGGATCTTGAAAACCAGACTACTCTGATTATTTTTTTTCCCAAACATTTTTTTTTTCCAGATGCTAAGTTACCATTTCTTATTGAAACTCTAGGTACAAATTGGAGGAAAAAACTTGTATTTATGTGCAATTCTATTTTGACTAGCTTCCACCTTTTACCGCAAGAAACGATCGCAAGAACTAAAAACGAAAAAGAAGCCACAAGTCGTCATGTAGAGTAGGTCAGCGAGATGTTGGAGAACTCTTGCGCTCCTTGAGAAGACAACAGCTTTGGTGAAGCCAGAGAAGTCAGTCCAACATCTGCAAGAGAAGTCAGTCCAACATCTGCAAGAGAAGTCAGTCCAACATCTGCAAGAGAAGTCAGTCCAACATCTGCAAGAGAAGTCAGTCCAACATCTGCAAGAGAAGTCAGTCCAACATCTGCAAGAGAAGTCAGTCCAACATCCGCCAAAGAAGTCAGTCCAACATTTTCGAGAGAATTGAACCTCACGTTACTTTTGCGGTCAGCAGCTGGAGAGAGACAATTCAGAAAAGTTTTCTCACCTTTGATTGAAGCACTTAGCCCACGAGATGCTGACGTGTCGATTGAAAGGGAAAATGATGGAACTATAGAAAATTCCACAGGTCGAAAATTGCGAAGAATGTTTATCATTGATAACAAAAGCTCCCAATGCTACGATAACAATGTAGATTGGGACGCTGAATTTGCTACTTGGGGGCGCTGCTGACAAATGGTAACACGCTTGGGTTCCGTACCGAAGGCTCCCTGCTTCAAATCTCTGTAAAAGCTGGATTTTTTTTTAAATGTCTGTATTTTAATAACGCCCCTGAGTCCGCCCAATATTACTTGGGCAAAGTAAAGCAGTAGGTGATTGTGCCTGCCACATGACGTCCTAGTCAACCTTCACCTTATGAACAGATGACATTTGTATGATCCGCCCCATAGATCGCAAGGCTGGAAACCCACCTTTATCTTTTAATTACTACTTAACGCATCAGAAGACCAGGAAGAAAAGAAATAAGGACAGTCCCATTGCTGCGTCTGATGCTTGTGGTGATGTTTACAAATCTTATCCACTCCATCTGTCTGTCTGTCTGGGTGGCTTACCTTACACGTTTTTATCGCCCACTTTCTCTTCTCGGATCAAGCTGAAATTGTGTCTGGATATGCGAAAATCGAAGACAATTCACAAAATCAATAGAAAAATTAATGAATTAGTTATTGGTATTGATGTTTGTTTTATTTTTATAGAAAAAAAGAGAGTTAACATTGCATTATTGAGAGATATGGATGTGATTGTTCGGTGCTTTCCCTTATGCAAGAATTGTTTTTAAAACAGTATTTGTTAAGTTTTGCTTGTTTTCGAGTGCAGTCCATCAAGACAGCCCGTCAGGTCTGGACAAGCTCTTTAAAAATATGGACCGGATTTAATGAGAACTCGTTTTCTGTAAATTATGCTTTGCGTGCTAATAAGTTAAACATTGTCTTCTAGATCTTTTCGAAAAAAAAACTTGCTTGCCAATTCGTAGGTAATAGTATCTATTTGTATTTTTGCTTGATTTTTTTTTTATATAACTCACAATAAAGACTGAACAATTAATATGTCACTTATATTATAGTTCGTTTAATCAGACCAGCCGGTTATTAGGATAGAAAAATGTCTCGTGCCAATGTGATCTGATAAACCGATGGACTGTATTTCACCAGATATCAATATTAAGAATTGCAAAAATGATGATTTTTTTTTTCACGAAGCTTATATCCATTATCCATATCACTAATCCATTTGTCTGTCTGCCTGGTACAGGTTATTTCTCCCACTTCTTATTCTTGGTTCAAGTTGCAACTTTACACAAATGTACATTGTTCCTAACAAAACATGAATCAATCAAATAAATTAACCAAATAATCAATTAAATAAAGATTACTATTTCAACGAAATTAAAATGGAAAGTGATCAACATGATGGTAAATGTGGAGTAGTCCCCGTTAAAAAAGCTTTTTTTTTTCGCCCCCCTAAAAGGGAAAAGACGCTATTAGTTTTGTGTGGCCTGTCTGTCCGTCGGTCTCGTTTAGATCTCGTAAACTAGAAAATATATTAAAAATCCAACATTCTAATATTTTAGACTATAATTTAGACCATTCAAAATTCTGATGCAATAGCTACTTTATCTTTTCTGAAAGGGAAAATCTAATTTTTTAAATCACTTATATTTACTATTACTTTTATAAATCACTCGAGGCTCTTTGTTAGGAGAGACTACTATTTACCATATTTGTAACACATTTATGTACACGATTGTAGATTTTTTAAATGCATTTGTATTGTTAAGTTATGTGTGTTCTGTTATAGTAAGTACTATATTTACGCCAAAAATGTTAACTATTTTTTTAAAGAGGACAAATCTATGTAATATGTATATAAGTCAGACCTAATTTAAAACAATTAATAAGTTGTTTGTCATATGTGTCAATATCGTATGCGGTTCACTACAATATAAAAGTATAATCAAGGATGTCCCTTGAACTGGCGTACTACTTTTTGCCTCGCATGACTACTTCATTCAGCACAGCGTAACTAGTATTTATGTATCAATCGCAGAGTCTCCGAGTAGCAGACGTTTCTTTTATCTAATATATCAAGTAGAAAGGTAAGGCGCATGTATGTGTGTATGTATGTATGAGCCAAATGGAAATCAAAACCGTTTGACCAATCTTGATAAAACTTGTCAGAAATGTTCCTTGGGTACTAACTTAGACCGTAGGGTATGTATTGTAGCCCTTAAACAAACTTAAGACCCTCAAAACAAAAAGTTGACCAACTCTATTACAGCTATACTATTTTATGGATCTAGGCTTTGTTTACAGTGTTGACATGAGAAAAGATCGAAAGGATTTAGATCTAGATCTAATTTTAAGAACTACACTTTGCGAATTCTGATTTCCAGACGAACATTCTGTCCTTAGACATTACCCGATAGGTTACACATCTCTCTATCCCTAGCACAGCTGACGTGAAATGATGTCACGAAATGATGTCACGTCTTCGCAAAGATAGTTTTATAATTTAACACATGAACATACTAATTATAGTCCATTCATTTCATATTTTAATCAAATTAACATTCAAATTTGTTTTTCTAAAGCATTTTCATGCATTCTTTTGCGAAAGCTGCAAAGCCGTGTTAATATATATTTTAATACATGTAGTTTCATTCATTCGCGTACATCTAGTTATAATATCACGCATTCGCACAACGAACTCTATCCAAGCCAATATGTAACTCTAGATTACTCTAAACTCTAGATCTCTAGATCTAGATCTATGTCTAACTCAGGATCTACTTTATTTTTTAACACATGAACATACAAATTTAAGTCTATTCATTTCAAATTTTAATCTGTTTTTTATGTAGGCGCACAAGCCAACGTTTTTATTTGAAAATATGGATTTAAGTCGATTAACTATAATGAAAGGTTGTTCATACTATTTTCAATATCAGGTGGCCGAGCCTTGCTCGGTTAAATAATTTATAACTAAGAAAGGTAATATACTACTGCTACTGGTGCTACAGCCCATGGAAAGATATGGCCTGCTCTTACACATCCCTCCATTCATATATCTCCTGGGCCTTTCGTCACCACGCCCTAACGGTAACCCCAAGTTTAGATATCTTGTTCAGTGTGAGAAAGTAAGGAGCAGTAGAGCAGCTGTGTAATCACCATTTCCTTTGTTTTGGTACGGGACATTAGACCATGAACACATGGTCATAATTATACCAGCAAAATTATAATTATAATAAGGCTTGACATCAAATCCGAAGATTAATGAGGAACCTACACCGCTCTACGCAATTAAAATGTAAACAATTTATTAAGCACTTAAAACGCAATAACTAATCATACATCGGTACATTTAATTTCATTACTTTCCTTCCATAGTTCTATAATAAATCAATCTTCAATAAGATGGTGCGCAAATGTTTAATTATGTCCTTTGATACTTTAAAACTCGTTCTTGTTTGCATTGTAAGCCTAGTGACGTAAGCAGCGTTTTTCCCGTTTACGTCATGGAAAACTTTCATTCATAAATTTTCCATTTCATTCATAAATTATTCTGACCAAAATAAAATTGAGACATTTTCATATCGAAATAACGGTCGAACTCGAGTTTTCCCGATGTGGCCAATGAGTTCAGATTTTTTTTCTCACTAATACGCACATACCTTGAAATTTTAAAGAAAATCGTTAGAGCCGTTTTCGAAATAAAATTTATAAATAAATAAATATATATATATATACAAGAATTGCTCGCTTAAGAGTATAGGATTTACGCATTCGCTTTACTTATAAGGTTTTTATTTCGTTTAAAAGTTTACAAACGTCTCTCGGTGTCAGTGACTCACCAATAGTGATAAGGAAGCAAAAAAAAAAAAACGCGGTCCGCGGATAATATATGTCTAGTTGTACATAAAATAAGACATAAAACTGGCAAGTCTCGCCATGAAGAAATACAAGTTATACATCCAAATTAAATATTCTAAATTCACCATTATTATTAGATCTCAGAATCGCTTACACTATTCATTATATGGACAGATAAATCACATCTCTCCTTACTCTACCGGAGATCCAACTTAACTTAAGGTTTTCACCTTGTGGAGGTTACAGACCAAAGGTTTCCTCTTGAAAAAAGGCACGAGGTATATACTGACTTCAAAGTCATTTCTAGTCACAGTGACTCTCAAACGAGTATGTGACAATATTATCGCGTGAACTGCAGTGCTGCATTCTCACTAACACCATCCCAGTGGTTTACAACCTTTTTGGGGTCAAATGACCATTTGCGAGGGGTCGCCTAAGACCGTCGGAAAATATAGTCTTTGGGATGCTTTTTTCATTGGAAGTTTTCTTTTAATATATATTGTGTGTGTGTGTCTAACGTGTTGTAACAAGCATATTTGTACTATAGTTGATTTACATTTATATTTATTATGACTTTCGATTGGAACATTTATTCAGATTATATTATTATTAAATAAATTATGAAACGACCCTCAAGTATCAATACTAAACTTTTGGCTTTTCACCTCCATACCTAACCTTGGGAGTCAGATGCAGTGGCTACTAGGCCAACCATATTC
This sequence comes from Biomphalaria straminea, assembly GCA_021533235.1. Lineage (NCBI taxonomy): Eukaryota > Metazoa > Mollusca > Gastropoda > Planorbidae > Biomphalaria > Biomphalaria straminea. The sequence continues at coordinate 23,669,080 of JADKLZ010081101.1, forward strand.
CCCCACACACTGGGGGCGGAGACGTATGGCTGTTTTTCTATTGGTCACATGGCCTTTAAAACCGTAACCAAAAACCAGTCCCTTTTGGCCTTCCCGGGGGGGTGGGGTGTTCACTCAGCAACTGCGTTGAGGTAGGGGCTGGAACTAACGAGAGAGAGAGAATACTGATCCATGTGTGGCAAAGGGTCTTACCGAAAAAAAAAATATATTGTTGGGGTTCGCCGAATAGTGGAGAATTGTATTAAGGGTCGCGGAAGTAAAAAGGTTGAGAACCGCTAATAAAAGAATATTTTTTTTTTACGGAAATGTTTTATTATTGAGGAATAACAAATTGGCCTTTAACAAAACAATGAGATATTCATTATATTCAGTTAATTCAGTAAGGCTAGGTTCACATCTAACGTAACATTCTCTTTCACCTGCTAGACCGCTGGGGCATCACACAAAATCTGTTATCCTTTTTTTCTCCATTATTTTCTTTCATTTGAATTTGATAGAATTTCATTCTGACAATATAAAAAATTCACTTTTTACCTGCAGTGCTGTACCACTTAAGGGGGGGGGGGGGGAAGGGTAATTTTCAGTTTACACAAACTATCAGTGTAACCTTGTTAAACATAATTTTTGTTTGTTTGTTTATAGATTAAATTTTATTTTTATAATTCTAGATGAGATTCCTGCGACTGAACGAACTACATTGAATTGGACCTTATATGACCAACGCTCCACTACCTCAATCTCCATCACGACTAAATTGGAAATAGCTATCCCCATGTCTCTGTGTGGTTTAATTTTTATGATTTGTTTGGCATTATGTATTAGGAATGGGTGTCGGCCAAAGAGTAACGATGAAATGTTTAGTATGTTCCATGGCTCTACAACGCAATCGGACAACATCACAGCTGGACAATACTGCAGCTTGGCAGCACCGCAGCTGGACAACACCACAGCTCGACAAAACCACAGCTCGGCAGTACCGCAGCTGGACAGCACCACAGCTGGACAGTACCGTAGTTTGTCACCACCGCAGCTGGACAACATGCCAGCTGGACAATACCGCAACTTCGCAGCACCGCAGCTGGACAACACTACATCTGGACAATACGGCAGCTCGGCAGCACCGCAGCTGGACAACATCACAGCTGGACAGTGCCGCAGTTTGGCAGCACAGCAGCTGGACAACACTAGATCTGGACAATACGGCAGCTCGGCAGCACCGCAGCTGGACAGCGCCACAGCTGGACAGTGCCGCAGCTTGTCGCAACCGCAGCTGGACAACATTACAGCTGGACAGTGCAGCAGCTTGGCAGAACCGCAGCTGGACAACATCACAGTGTCCGAGCCACCTGTCTACGAAGAATGTGTCCAAATTTTCACCATTGCCAGGGCAGAACTGAACACTGCAGCAGATCCTCCACCCCCAGCGTATGAATCTTTACCTCCATCTTATGAAGATTACATTGCTCTATACCGAGGTGTCTCTTAGTTAAATATTGAGTATTATTGACAGTTAAGTCTTTCAAGAAGTCTACATATCAAGATACCTTTTAATATATTATCCAGTATAGGAAAAATGTTATCGATTTGAAGGGAGAAAAGTTAATGGTTATTAGTCAATGAGGAAGATGTAAAACCATCATTTTAAAATGTCTTCGGTTTACAAGGTTTCCACGTGCCAAGCACAATGGCCAAAAGAAAATGTGAAAGAAAAAAATCGTATTTACTTTTTCAACTGACCCCGTAGCTCGGTGGACAGTGATCATATAGCTGGATAGACCTGTCTTATTGATCCTATATTTTGTTCGATTCAGTGTACTTTTTAATGGTAGACTCATTCACCCTAAAGCTGGGTGGATTCAGGGATCCTATATCTAAGTGGATTCAGGGATCCTCGGTATCTAGGTGGATTCAGGAATCCTATATCTAGGTGGATCAGGGATCCTATATATAGGTGGATTCACGGATCCTATATCTAGGTGGACTCAGTGACCCTGCGGCTGTGCGGACTCAGAGACCCCATTGTAGCAGCATACTCGGAGACCCTAAAGCATGGTAGATTCAGGGATCCTATATCTAGGTGGATTCAGGGATCCTATATCTAGGTGGACTCGGTGACCCTATAGCTGGATGCCAGGTGAAAACATGGATGTCTTAAAGTCATGTTCTACAGAACGGAACTCAAGAACATTTTATCTCATCACTTGCCGTTTAAGCTGAAACCTTACACAAATTAAATGACAGATCTATAAAATATATCTCGAATTCTTCTGGATCGATGATGCCTTTAATTTAGGTTTATCTATAGAAATTTACATCTAGATCTTCACAGAGTATGAACCAACTCTTTACTATTCAAATACGTTATAAATTATTCGGAATAAAAAAGTACTACCATTGAAATCCGGATCTGTTTGGAAAAACTAAATCAACGCTTTGATATTGCATGCATGTGTGTGTGTTTGTGTGTATGTGTTGAATTGTGTTATACACATACTGTGTAGACTAACATGATATTACATGTATGTGCGTGTGTATGTGTTGACTAGTTAAATACACGTATTGAGTTGACTAAAATAATACTTACATGAACTTGGTATAAAAGTAAAGAACAACTGATTTAATGGACTGACAGCTGTGAATGATTACAACAAAGACTTGAAGTATATCGAGAGAAACTTTAGAAAATATGTAGTCAAAATCATAAATTTGTTCATTCATACTCTGAGATTAAAAGTCTGTTAATGTTGGCAATAAACATTTTGTTCTAATGTTTTAATGATTTTTTTAAATACATGTACAGGTGTAGGTTGAACTGTGTTTCTGGAGCTAAAACACACACATATGCACACACAAAAACGCATCACACATGAACCAAGCTAAGTAGGACATAATCATCTTTTTTGAAGTAACGTCTGTATTGTATAAGATAAAAGTGTTTTGATCCGGAATTTTTAAATTTTCAAACAATTGAAACAAACATATGTATCAATTATCATTTAAAACATGTTATATAAACGAAATATAACATGCATATAAAGTTCTGACTTGTGATTGCTGGTTGGAACCCTATATCTAGGTGGACTCAAGTGACTGTGCGGACTCAGAGACCCATTGTAGTGTGGAGTCGGTGACCCTAAAGCTGGGTGGATTCAGGAATCCTATATCTAGGTGGACTCAGTGACCCTATGGCTGTGCAGACTCCAGACCCCATAGTAGTATGGACTCGGTGACCCTATAGCTGGATGGACTCATAGACCCTTTAGCTGTGCGCCAGGTTTTAGTTTAAAGCCATGCCTAAATTTTCATGAATAGTAGGAAAAAAAAAACAACGTTTTGATCACTCAGCGCAGAGCTACATAGGAAGCAAACCATGTGTTTCAATTCATTGAGAAATAACATTCAGACCTACTGGTTCAAAACTTATTTAAAAAGGTTCCCATCTGAACTCTCGTTATGTCCATATGACTGAATCAGGCCAATGCATACAGACTGACAGGTTTCCGTAGTGTTTGGCTCTTCAATGAAAGATTGGGTCTCTCTAATCAATAACAAGAAAGGATCATATTTTGAATTCATCTGTGGATGATTGATTTCATTTTCACTGTGTTTGTAGATGTTAAAATACTCTGAAAAACAAAAGATAAAGCACAGTCTTCGTTCTATATGCTAGGACAATTTTGTACAAAACTCTTCTTCCCTAGCGCTATTAGAGCATGGAATGGATTGCCTGAGCTAGCCAGGAAAACCAATGACTTGGCAGAATTTAAGTCATTGGTTAATATACATGACTAAATGCATGAAGAGCAGGACATAATCATCTTCTTTTTTTAAAGTAATGTATTTTATAAAGTAACTTACAATATCAGACCAATAAACTTATAAGTCTGAAAAAGGAAATATTTTTAACAGAAAAAACCTGCTCAGTCCAATTGTGCCGTGCGACCTCTGCTCCTGCAATTAGATAGTTTAGGGCAGTATATCGTGCTTCGAGTAACACTGGTGTTCCGCGAGGCCTGAATAGGTGTTCCACGACAGTGGCGTAGCTAGAGTGGGTTGAGGAGGGGGGGAGAATTTGAAAAAGAGTATTGTTATATTGAAAATGTAATATTACGCAAAATGCAGGGCCCCCAAAGAGATCAAGGCCCCCCCCCTGGGCCCCCCCAAACGATGGAAAATTTCTAGCTACGCCCCTGTTCCAAGAACGACAGGAGTAATTAACTTTTAGGGCGAATTAAATTAATTTTATTAATCTCTCTAAAGCGATGGGTTCCGCTCAGAATGTGCGACGTTTTCGGTTACGGAAAAAGTTTGAGAACCACTGGTTTAGGTGAATAATTGGAATGTTGTTATACATTTTAATTCATTCAATTTCTTTTTCAAATGGTATACTATTAAGCTTCTTTGCAGTTAAACATTATGCGATTAAATGGGTGTGGCTGTGCTAACACGCTTCGCGAATTGAAGCACCTTTGTGTCTAAACGTGACAGCGTGTTGTACAGAAGTGGATGTCAATAATCAGGTAAGCTACAAGATGATCTAACACAGCGCAACAAGCGAAGCGTGACCTTTTTTTTTTTTGTTATGTTTTACTTTGTACTGGTACAAATAAAAAAAAAGTATAATTCTTGTGTTCCAAATTTAAAAACAAAAGCGTCGAGCCGTCGACCTTAACAACCTTTCTTTATTAACAATGTAGAAAACACGCACACATGCGAACACACGCGCAGCGACTAATTAAGAATTTCAAAAGTTCAGAATTGCATCTTGAAGCGAGCTAACAGTCTATAATTGTGTTCACTAATATATAAAATAGAAAACAATGAGCGCACCCATCTAGAGGAGAGAGCATTGTTCTTCTAAGGAGTCGCGAAGGCGCTAGATTTTTATTTCAAGAGACACAAAAAAAAAA
>JADKLZ010081101.1:23681138-23693997 GCA_021533235.1 Biomphalaria straminea
GAAGGGCGTGCTATAAGTTAACTTGTAAGATCTTGACATTCAGAAGGAAGTGCTATAAGTTAACTTGTAAGATTTTGACCCAGAGAAGGGCGTGGTAAAGGTTACATTCTAAGAAAATTAAAACATTATGAAAATAATCAGATATTTCATTGCATTCACTTTAAAATAATATTAATTATCTTTATTCTCTGTAAGGAAATTGGTCTTACAATCTTTGCGCACAGATTTTGTGGATATATGGCCGGTAAGAGCATTGATCACTGCGCTTACTCTGGTCTTTTTGTTGCGTCAAACTTTTAAACTGTAAAACTGTTTTTTTCTTCTTCTACACTCATTATTGGATCAAGTTGAAATTTTACACAATTATTTGTTCTACAAAATGAAAATCAGAGTATCCAAAACAAGGTAATACTTGATAATGAATTATTTTGTTTGGTATTGAAAAAGGCAATAAATTGACCTTATTTTGAGAAGTGGCAACCCTCCAACATAACAATGAGAACGAAGAAGAAGAAGAGAAGTGGCTGTAGATGTGGAGTTATTTATCTTATCACATCCTTTTCTTGGAAGTAACGTCTGTAATATATTAGACATGATAAAACATAATTTCTCCCATTTCTCATTGTCGGGTCAAGTATAACCTTTGCATAATTATTCATAGTTAATGACTACAGAAGAATTAAAAACAAGGTTACAAGGACAGTTAATGTGGAAACACAAACTCAAAATCGGCCCCCGAAATGGTCAGGTTTTAATATTTTTAGAAAGAATATCACAATGAAAATCTATCAAAGAGAAATGACAGAGAAAAAATACTTTTTTTGTAAATGTAGTAATTAGAATGACAGAACGATGCATTTGTAAAAAAAATTATTTTTGTGACAAAAAATCTAAAACCGTTTTGCATAATTGTGTTAGAAATGTGGTACATTGTCATCTCTCTAATTAAATAGCCTGCCGTATTTGTTACTAGTAAAAGTGAATAAATGTAAAAATGGTGTTTTTATGAAAAAGACTTCTTGCACAGTTCCGTCACTGTGGTGTATATTATCAAGTTCCAACACTGTGGTGTATATTGTCTAGTTCCAACACTGTGGTGTATATTGTCTAGTTCCAACACTGTGGTGTATATTGTCTAGTTCCATCACTGTGGTGTATATTGTCTAGTTCCATCACTGTGGTGTATATTGTCTAGTTCCATCACTGTGGTGTATATTGTCTAGTTCCAACACTGTGATGTATATTGTCTAGTTCCATCACAGTGGTGTATATTGTCTAGTTCCATCACAGTGGTGTATATTGTCTAGTTCCATCACTGTGGTGTATATTGTCTAGTTCCATCACAGTGGTGTTTATTGTCTAGTTCCATCACTGTGGTGTATATTGTTTCTCTTGTGTCTTCCTACTTTTTTAGGTTTGTGTTTCCCAAGACTCAGTAAAGTAATGTATCCTCTTTAGACCAGAATATCTATGGGGCAGATGGTGTTAAGGTCATCTGTTTCTTTGGCCAGCAGTTAACGAGCAACGACCAACCGCCTTTTACTTTCCCCAACTTAAGTCAGGTACCCATTAGAGTTTGGTGGACTCAGGGGCGCCCTAAAAATCCATAAATTCAAAATCCCAGTTTTCACCAGGTTTCGAACCCAGGACATCAGGTTCGGAAGCCAAGCGCTTACCATTCGACCACCGCGAACCCTCCCCAAGACTCAGACGATTAATAAAGGGAACTAATTCATCATATACCACTACTTCAGTCAATTACAATCTCTTTGCCTTGTTGGAGATACCAATCAAAATAATTGAACGCCAATAGTTAAAATTTTTTGATGGATTCTTGTGTTGTCAGGTGAAAGAAATAATTGTGCAAAGTTTTCAGCTTCCGAGATTGGGTGTGGGAGAAATAACGCGTACAAACCTTTTACCAGATAGACAGACAGACAGAGTGAGTTGATATAATCTTTGTAAAAAAAATGTTCATTGCTGTTGAGGTCATAGATAAGTGGAATAAAGGCCAAATGGGAAAGACAAGCTAAAAAAACTGGAATAAAGAAGTTTTGGTTTTAAACTTGAATTTATTTATTTTCAATTGTACTAAATATAATCGTTTCATTCCTGTTTCATTCATTTACATTGAAGTTAAAAGCTGGGTTTATCTGTCAATAACAGTTACACTCTCTTTTTTGTGTTTAAAAAAAATCGTTTTTCAAGTTTTATTTAACTTTGGGATTAAGACATTAATACGTCTACAGCGACTTTCACAGCCACTTCACATCAGGTTCCCACGAAAGTCAGGACTTCTACAAAGATGTGGCGCCAGGTTAGACGTGGACGACCTTGTTTTTTTATTTCCTCTTTTCGGTTTTCATGTTAAGCTGACTTTAGTTTTGTTTTGAGAACACGATTTCTTATTAAATTATTTATAGATAAACCCTGAGTGTGTTGTCATTTCGAAAGAGTCTTGTGTCGTAACAAGTCATAATAAGTCTCACAAATGTTAATTGACTTTGAATCGACACTTCCCTTAGATGACGAATGAATGTGTGCGAAAAAATTTCTCGATTGGTAAAATTATCTCGAGATGATATATCTCCATCACTTAAGTTAACACTGCCTAAATAGATTAACATTTCTATTTGTTCAAGATCTGTAGGATCAATGTTGATGGATGTACATGGTAACCTGCACCCAATATGCATAACTTTAAGTGCGTTTTTATTCGTCATCTCATGTATACATTTAATTGTATTTCAAAGTCGCCTGCAAAATCCAACTAGGTTTGGCTTACGCCATGGGAATCCGTATGCAGCCTGTTTAATGATATCTTTGATGGCTACAAGAAAGAAAAACGGGGATAAGATACACACTAATTTCATATCCATATCGATGTTGAAGAATTCTACCGTCTATTGTAAGACAACTGCTTGATTTGCTTTAGGCATGTCGCTGAATCTGGACAAATTGTTGCAAGATGCCTTACTCTCTTACTTTTTTCCAGAGTGATTCAGATGAACGCTATAAAACTTTTCTTTCAATCTACAAAAACTGAATTTTTGTCCTTTGTTGGTTTTCTATGCTTTTTTTTTTACTACGTTTCGCAAGAATTAAACCTGTTCAGTGCTTGATTTGCCTTTTCGGAATCAGCTGAGAACATCTATTATAATTAAAGACCTTTTCCATAAGGCGCTCTTAAATAATCTTCAATGAAAAAATATGTTCAACTCAAAGTTTCTCAATTCTATGATAGTATATTTTTAATTTATACATTAACATTTTATGAAATGTGCAAAAACAACGACATTTTACAATAAAATCAAAAACCATTTTTTGAGTATAAATAATTTATTAATTATTTTTATTAATTAGTTTTATTGTTTAAAATAAAGAAAGTTGTTTGTTTTGAGGGGAAGATATTTTTGTCCTGACACCCCGAGCTTACCGCACCGGGTGACGCAGAACCTAGTTACGCCACTGGTCCTAGCCAGGACTTGAACCCGGACCCTCCGTCTCAGAAGCGAACCGCTTTACCAGTTAGCATAAATAGTTGGATGAAAAAGATTGAGAAGAAAACAAGAGAGAAGGATTTGAACCCAAGATTCATTGTTTAGGCAGTCGAAAGATGTCTCAGAGGGGAAAATGCGTTTTTTTCTGATGCCAAACCGTACTCGTGTATTTTCGTGTCCATTTGCTTACTTGTAGGCAACTCTGATTTATTTCCACTGAACGGGTAAACCCATTTTGTCACAGTAATTTTATTTTAGTTGCAAAATAAAAACACGTGAAGGTAAAATACTCTCTATTATAAAACCAAGGCCCGCAAACGGTAAAATTTTCAATTTCTTCATTAACAGCCCATTTCCCATGTTGAATCCATGCTACAGCCTCTAGGTCCTTAATGACTTTCGACTCCTTTTAAATTCCAAAACTTGAATTCACATTGTATTCCAGGAAGATATGCAAAAATGAGACGAACCTTTGTTTTACCGCCGGTGGCGACACACAACGACGAAGACGGAACTTCCTGGTCTTGTGTACTGCTGGGACAGTACGATCTTTATAATTCTTACAATCTTAAGTAGACTTAGGCCTAAATATATAGCGCGCACATTGTATGGATGGATGAATCCAATTTTTAATGTCGTAGATCCGGCATAAAATGTTTCATTCGCTGTGAATTGTCGTAATAAGAAAGTGGCATTGATACAGCGAAAGCGGAAAGTAGAAGTGTGACGTTAGAATGTACAGCTTGACACTACTGCTGTTGGAGCTAGGACTATTATTAAGTAAGTGTTTATGACTAAACTTTAACTAGACTTCTCATTACAGGCATAAGTAAGTAGGCCTACTGGGCGCGGTGGCTTTGTTTCCGAAACCTGGGATCCTGGGTTCGAGTGGAAACTTCGATTTTGAATTTCTGGTTGTTGGGCGACCCTAAGTCCAACTAATTGGTCATTGTACTGGCCACATGACGTCATAGAAACAGATGACCTTAACATCATCTGCCCCATGGATCGCAAGGTCTGAAAGGGGAAACGTTATTATCTGTTGTGAATTTGTTTCTTTGGTTGTCGCCCCTTAGTGTATATTTACATTTGTTTTGTCGGTCAGTGTATTGACCGTATATTACGTTGTGATCTCCACTATGTGTCATTCAGTAAAATAAAAGGTTTGAATGTAACATGGTATTGTTATTATTAAATACATCACTATCCCAGTAAAGTGTCCCCTTCAGACCTTGCGATCTATGGGGTAAATGATGTTAAAGGTCATCTGTTTCTTTGGCACAACGATAAACCGCCTTTACTTTCCCCAACTAAAGTCAGGTACCCATTAGAGTTGGATGGACTCAGGGGCGCCCTTAAAATCCCGAAATTAAAAAATCCCAGTCTTCACCTGGATTCGAACCCAGGATCTTAGGTTCGGAAGCCAATCGCTAAACCATTCGACCACCGAGCCACCACAACACTAAGCACACTGGTTAAGAAGCGAAGGATTTATTGACTTCATGAGTCTCTTTTTGTTTGGCTGAGTGGTTGAGAACTTGCTTGAGAACTCACTAGTTTCGAGTTCGAATCTCTGTGAGGTTACGATTTCTTAGGACTCTCATGATCACATCTTACTGAAATTAGTACATAAAGTTAGTTGGTCAACGACACCCTTGTTGACATTAATTAACTATTGGTAATTAAGTATTTTGTTTAGCATATCGTACAATATAAACAAATTGCACTAGACTGAAAGGGGGGTGGGGTGTATAAGCGTAATTAGTACTCTTTACAGGTCGCCGCTCTAAATTGCAACAAACAATCTATACAATCTTCTCAAGTCATAAACACCTCACTAGCAGAGTGGTTAGCGCGTCGGCCTGAGGAGACATGAGCCACGAGTTCGTATTCAGGTCGTTCCATTTTTTTTGTTAGTAAATGCTTTTAAAACCAATTATGTTAAAATACACCCAGATATCTTTTTTTCTTCTTCCCCCCCCCCCCCCACTTCCCATTCTTCCACATAAAGCTAAACATATAATATAGCGCTAAACAAAAAACAATTTGTAAAAATATTATTAATCACAAAGATTTATTTTTTTTGTCGGCCTAGAATAGTCAAGATCTATTACTAATTGAATTACATGACTGATTCGAACTAATGGATATATAGAAACTTTATAAGCTTTTTCTATTCCATCTTTACTAAAAAACAAACAAACTCGGAGCTGACCTATTTGTAACCACCAGAACCACCGCAGCATTTTCACCCCCCAGCAATGAACTTAATTATGGCAATCCTGAACCATAAAATTGTTTTATGGAGGCCAGTAATGCCAGTGTATGTATCTGTGTGTATGTATGTACGTATAAGTATGTGTGTATGTGTGTGTATATGTGTGTATTTATGTGTGTGTGTGTTTGTATGTGTGTGTACGTATGTGTGGATGCACGTGTGTGTATTGTTATGTCACGATTAAGAATTAGTTACTTGTTTCGTAAATAGGGGAAGTTTTGGCATAGATCATAGACATAAATAAGTATAGACTGGCCAATAAGATATTTTTATGAAGGGAACATTTGTGATTTGCAAATTAGTGTACTATACTATACAGCATGAGCAGTATAAAAGTTAAGTATTCATATCTATTTCAGCCATAACCTATATAAGTATTGCAATATTTTCACTATTGTGGTTTTTTTTTTATCTCTTAGCGTGACTGTAATGTCAATTAATCATAATGTTTATTTTTTGTTCTGAAACTGTTTTTTTTTTTAAATTTTAGCTTATTTGGACATTCTGCTGAAAAAATCCCTAGTTTCACTAATTCAAAGTTAAGGACTGAATCCTTTACTTCTTTTTTCAAGTCTATATTTATTTATGCTATCTATGCCATTTTGTGAATGAAAATAGTGCGGATTTGGATACACCATTTTTCTTTCACACCATGCTGCGTAAATAAGGAGGAAGTGTAGTTTTGTTTAATCTTTAAGACTAAAGATCGTGCAAATTGTCAGATTTTGGAAATCCGAATACAATAGATATACATTTTTTCAAGTTACATAAAGTTACTTCCTATTTCCAGTCTATATATGTCTATGGCATAGATACAATGACGTGACTAGGAAAAACAAGACTAGGTTTTAAGACAGAACGAAATATCGGGCGATATATACAAATAATTCCAGGACGCCTCAGAGATAGGACTCTTATTATGAACGTAGAGAGTCTAGCTGACATTTGACGGTTATTAAACGTCTTGTTTAGAATAAGCGTCGACTAACTTCTATTGAACGCCGATGTTATTGGATTACGATAAGAGTTACCTCTGTTATTGTTGTTGATGTTTTTTTCGCATTGGACACGGCGAAAGCGCCTAACAGTAGGTCTATGTAGGTGTGTGTATCATCTGTGCATGTATGTGTGTATGTATGTATGTGTATTTGTGAGTGTGTTTTTATTTGAAAGACGTCTTGTATCTGAGCTTCTTTTATTTCAATTCTCCTGTAGATGGCGCTGATTGTGATGTAGTCGTTAATGTCACAATAGAAGAGGGCTCTACGTTCATGCTACCCTGTGAAACGGACTACCCTGAATGGTTTGTTACAGACAATGGTGGGACATTACGAGTCTCAGTTTGTTACAGATACACTTGTTACAACATGTTACCACTAGGTAAGAGTTTTTTCGGCGAATGTATAGAACAGTGGTCTTCAACCTTTTTTGGCCTACCGCCCCCTTTTCGTATTTTTTCTTTTAAAAAATCTGCCAGCGCCCCCCTCTAAAAAAAACACTTATAAAGAAGCGTGAGAAGGCAAATTTGAACGAAATGTCATTTATTTATTAATTTATCTATTTATTAATTTTTATTTTGTCAATAACACTTATCCCGCATGGGAGAAGACTACATGAAAAGGTTATTTTCTTTGTCGAGCTCAGAGTAGGATGGAGTTACAGAGGTGCCCCCATAAGCGCTATAAAGATCCACTCAGGCGCCATTTCGCCCTCACTGGCATAGAGTAAAGTACCTGGCAGCATTCTCTGGTAGCAGATGACCCCTGAGAGAGGACAGTTGGAGAGTTCTCACAAAAGCTGCTGGACAAACATTTGAGACTCAAAGAAAAGCCACTATTGAAGAAGGCGCAAAAGACGGAAAGAAAACTTAAATAGAACACCAGCAGACAACGGCTTTGTTTGCACAAAATTCGGGAAAATATGATTACACAAAAATTAATCTCATAGTCATGACTTTCTTTCAAATCCTAAGACTAGACTGCTTTAAAATTATTGAATATTAGGGCCCTATTGTTTTAGCTTTAATTGTAAATATAGCCTAGTTTTATTTTTACAATAAAAATTACTATTGCTGAATTCACTACAAAATGAAATAAAGCTAATGAGAATCTTGTGCCTCCTGCAGTCTGACAATATTAGAAATTTCAATCTTTAAAGTAGCCAAAGTAAGGCGATGGTCTAGTCTAGCGTCTACATCCAGTCTTTTTCTTTGCTTGTTCATTAAGTTTGTTACGCACTAAATCTAGTTTAACTATTGTCAGGGAGGGTTTTGAGGATGTTGACTCGTCTCGACGTCTAGGGTATGAAGTCTTGCCCGGGCCTACCCTCTCACTAATCAGTTTAAGCTAAACATAGTGCAACGGCATGAACAAGTAAAGGCCGGCTATAAGTCATTCAACTGAACATTGCCAACTTATATCAGCTGAACAACAATGATATAAAGTCAACAGTTTAATGAGTGATAAAATGACATGATATGAAATACAATAGATACTATCAATGAATGCGGGTTAACAGCTAGTTTTCATAGTACACAAGTTAAATATGACATATTATGTAATTACTTAAAGTTCACATAGCGCACCTCAAACTCGGTGACATAGCTCAATAGATGCCATAGATGCACGGGCCCTACACTCTTATAAACAACACACTTTCTGAATCAGACATGACCATGACAGAGTCCCAAAGCCTGCGTCCCTATTACGAAAGATAAATAATGTTAGGATCGCCGTTCACACGATACTAGAAATGACAAATTAAAACTACACCACGACAAATAACAACTAAATACTAACTTACCCAAAACTGGGGAAAACAAACACCAAAAACATAGCACCAACAACAAAGCAGTCACCATCGACCCACTCACACAGAGGCAACCAAAAATGACAACAAATCGCACCTTAGAAACACTCGCAGAAACTTATGGTGCAATGAAGGGAATACTAATCGAGATATGCGTAAACAAGCTGTGCACGACAACTATGTATGTTGATGTAAAAGCTAAAACATTATTCCATTTTCGACCACGGTTTTGGAATTTTACTGAAACATTCAAATTTAGCCACATCTCTGTTGTGCCTCCAGGGGCGTAGCTAGGAATTTTCCATCGATTAGGGGCCAGAGGGGGGCCCTACATTTTGTGTAATATTTCATCAAGAAAAAAATCATCGTTTGGGTCCTCCTCAAGTGGGAGCCCGGGGGATTTTCAAATTGCCCCCCTCCTCCCCACCCTGTGTAAGCCACTGTGTGCCTCCTATGTTAACATTCTTTCAATGATGACATAATTTTGTAAATCTATTTTTTTTCCTGCAACTCAATCTGAACATATGTAATAGTTGTTTAATAATTGTCATTTATATTTATTTTATTTTTTTATTTTAGAAACGAACTGTAATTTCTTCATAGAGCATTCTTATGTGAATTGCATAGATATCGGTGTCCTTGTGCAGTAATTAATTTGTCAACAAACAAGTTATGTGAGATTGTATCTCGATAAAAGAGAAAATGATATAATCAATGAAAGTACATTTTTTTTCCAAGCAGTCGGAGGTTGGTTTTATTCATTTCCATTAGATTCCTACCAGGTGAAACAATTTTTTTTAGCCTGTTTTAAGTCATCGCCAACCATTGAATCGTCCTGTTTTTCAAAAATAAAATTATATTTAGTCCTAAGAGCTTAACAAAACCAGCTATATATAACAAACCCATTTCAAAATCCAACGAAATTAAGTTTATAAGAGTATAACATCTTTTTATTTACATTTTTTTTTAAATTAGATCTAAATAGAAATGAAATTGAGGGCTAAAATTTTCTTAGATGTTGCCTGTGTATTATAACTCACAAGGTGAAAATTGGATAGATCTGTTCTTCATTCTATATTGCTCTTAAAGTTATTGTAGCGTCCAACCACTGATGATTCCCTATATGTCGTAATAACCTACAAAACTAGACAATTTTGAAATAATATTTCTCCCAGAACAGAACAAAATGTCTTTTTGTGTTACATATGTTTAATTTTTTTTTATAGTTTCAATCAATTTTCAAACACTATTATCATAAGAATTTTTAAAAAACGACACATTTTTCTAAGAGGCCACTAAACATATTCTGCTTTGCTGTTTTTGTTTTTAATATTTTTTAATAGTAGATTTTGTATAATTGTTCATGAATATTCATTTAAAAAGTTGATATTGCTATATGTTCGTGAAGCCGATATGGTTTTATAACCTCATCTGAAGATGCCGTCATTTAAAGTAGAACATTGAAATATCTAGTGTCAATTCACAACTCTAAGCAATATTCCATTACATACCAGTGAGTTTTCGTAATAACACTTTGTTAATGCTTTTTGTTTTAAAAAAAAGGTCAAATTACTCGATTTGAATGTTAGCTTTAACCTTTTTTTTTCAATTAACATTTATATATCAATATATTAACATACATAGTTAAATAGACTAAAATATAAAAGGTGTACTACCTAGTTTGTTTATCAAAACATAAACGTTTATGCGCTCAAAATCTAAGTACACTTATACCCCCCTATTGCTGAAAAAAGGGTAAAAATTTAAAAATAGAAAATGGGTTTCCCGAACTCTACTTCTAACGTTGTTTCTGTTCTTAAATTAGAAGCATGCTAACTATAATTACATTTGTCTACATTTAGTTTGCCAGCTCTAATGTTGAAGATTTTTATGTTTTTTTGTGGAACTTTAGTTTTTTCTTTCCCCATATACGCCCAGCGCCCCCTTACCGCCCCTGTTTGTGCCCAGCGCCCCCGTACCGCCCCTTTGGCTCCCAACGCCCCCCAAAATCTCAAAAACGCCCCCAAGGGGGCGATATCGCCCCCGTTGAAGAACACCGGTATAGAACAATGATAATATAGGTCAACCTTAAGTTAAGTAAGACATCCTTAATACAGAGGGGGAGTAAGCAAAATGTGTGCCGGGGGTAGGCACATTATTGCCCCCCCCCTCCTATTTTCCATGAACATAACAAAAATATGGGCTGCAGCCATAATGTTGGACAAAAATGAAAACATGATAAAAAAGGATAATTCTCTATGGAACAAACTTCACATTGATTAGGTCCTATTGTATTTGCCTGTATTAAGATTTTCGTTTGTTATTTAGACAATTTATTTATTATAGTTTATTTAAGACAATATTAATAAAGACACCTCCCCCGCTACAAAGATCAACTCAGGCACCATTTTTTCCTTTACTGGCATAGAGAAAAGTAGATAACTGCGGCTGGCTTCTGTGGCCTTTCAAGAGGTCTAAAGAAGACTTCGAGGCTCGAGGTACACATTTGAGGTACAAGCTAAATCCTTGGCGAAGAAAAAAAAAGAATCTCCCCACCCCTCTCCGAACAATGGCTTTGTCTGCAGTAGTGACCTAGTCTAGTTCAGAGAGTACGTTAGTTTTGTAAATAAATATATTGCGCATTGTCTTTTTGTGACGGTGAACGTATAAGTGACGTAGTCAGACAGACCAATGACGTTGCAGAATATGCGTACACGGGGAACAAGATGGCTAGAGCTTAGAGAAGGTTAAATAGTGATAGAGAGAGACGCCAAGTAACGACTGATAAGTAGACGAGACAGACATCTCATTTGAAAATAGATACATCATTCCAAGTGGCAAGAAGTCTACTTTGTGAATTGCAATGTCCCTTGGCTAGTTTAGACTGGTTGATGAAATAATTTTGCATTTGCAGAGTACGCAAGATGCTAGCCAGGACAGTCAAATTGCATTGGTGTGGCCAAATATGTAGGTCACAACTGGGCGTGCTTTGTCACGTAAACCAATGTACTCATCCTTAATTTTCAAAATCAAAGACATTGCCATTATTATTAATATTATGTTAGAAAGAAACGATTATTAACGACATTTTTAATATTTGGCGATCTTCATCTAAAAAATCTTTTGTTTCTTTACTTTTGACTACTATACTGTGTAGTGTTTTGTTGTTGTGAAGATGTTGTAAATATTCAAGCAATTTGATCACCTTTTTTTGGTGTATATCTCTATGATTACAAAATGCAGTTGATCTTTGATCTTTACTTTTTCACTTGTATGTTCTTAGACTATTTCGCTCGTGTCCCAGCATATAATCTCTACAACTCACAGTGGCCTTACCTTCGAGTGATCAATGCGAGCAGGTTTTTAACTAAAATACAATGCAGCAGTTACATCTGGAATTTCAATGTGATAGGTGAGTAGTATTTTTATTTTAATGACACAGCATCTTGTCTTCCAAATCGGAAGCTCCAGGGTTCGAATCCAGTGGAATATTAGGATTTTTTTTAGGACGCCACTGAGTCCTGTTAACTCTTATGGTTACCTGACATTAGTTCGAGAAAGTAAAAGGAGGTAGGTCGTTGTACTGACATATTTGTACAAGCATATAGCAGTGCTGTGGTACAATCTCTTTTGTGGACTAGTGGGGAAGGGGTATATCCGGGATCAGGTCTTCTGTGTTAAATTTAGGCGCTTAGTGAGCACAACTCTGCTCGAGTTAAGTCCAAGCTTACTTAGCCTCTCTCCCACCCTCTCTTCCACCCTCTCTTCCAACCTCTCTTCCATCCTCTCTTCCAACCTCTCCTCCACCCTCTCTTCCAACCTCTCTTCCATCCTCTCTTCCACCCTCTCTTCCACCCTCTCTTCCATCCTCTCTTCCAACCTCTCTTCCAACCTCTCTTCCATCCTCTCTTCCAACCTCTCTTCCATCTTCTCTTCCACCATCTCTTCCACCCTCTCTTCCATCCTCTCTTCCACCCTCTCTTCCATCCTCTCTTCCATCCTCACTTCCACCCTCTCTTCCACCATCTCTTCCAACCTCTCTTCCACCCTCTCTTCCATCCTCGCTTCCACCCTCTCTTCCAACCTCTCTTCCACCCTCTCTTCCAACCTGTCTTCCACCCTCTCTTCCACCCTTATAACTTACATATTAGTTTGATTTTAAAAAAAATGTTACGTTAGAATATTAGATGTACATTCCGGCCGAGACCATTCGTTAAAGAAAGCCTCAGCACTGACATGCAACGTCACAACCTGTAGGCAGTTTAGCTATTGG
>JADKLZ010081101.1:23704271-23739341 GCA_021533235.1 Biomphalaria straminea
GGCACCTGGGAGACAGAGGCACATGACAGAGTATCATGGCGCCGCGCTGTGAGATCCGGCGCACAGGTTGCTGAGGAAAAAAAAACAACGCTTGCGAAAGAAAAACGCCAGAGAAGGAAAGCAAGGCAAACGACACTAGCTCCAGCTGGAATTACCTGCCCAGAGTGCGGCCGAACATTCCGGGCTCGCATAGGTCTCACCAGCCACATGAGGAGGCACAAAACCCCAGTGCAAAGCCCTCAGCCCACTGGATGACAAAGTGGTCATCATCGAACCACGATGGACGAACTATATATATATATATATATATATATGTATATTATATGTATATGTATACATATAAACATTTCCCCCCCCCCCTATTTATGCGAGAAACTAGGCACAGTCGTACTTTTTTTCGGTAAACAGTTTTAGCCATTAAATGGATTCCCAAAATTAAGATGAGTCGCGACCTACATATTTTCCTAAACTTATGCTGACAAAACCGTTGTCCTCCGGGGGGTCTATTTAAGTTTTCTTTTCATATTCTGCACCTGGCTTCGATTAGTTCTTTAGTATCTGTACTTCAGAGGATATCTGCTGCCAGCTGTTTTCCTCTTTCTATATGCTGGTGAGGACAAAATGGCGCCTGAGTTGATCTTTATATCGTTCCTGAAGTGCAACTCTGTCATGCCATTCTTTAAGATTGGAAAACAAAATGGGCATGCAGTCATTCCCATGATGGTGTCAGGCCCATTATAGTTGTCGAATAGTAAGTAGTACTTCTATACTGTCCACACACAGCCGACATTTTATTTTTCTGTATGGTAGAGAGTGGCCAATATTTACTTCTATACTGTCTACCCCAAGCTCTAGTTAAAATTAGTTATATGTATTATTATTATTATAGCTTTTATATAGCACTACTTTCATGCTTATAGCATGCTCAGAGCGCTTAGGTCCAATCTCATTTGTGGACCAGTGGGGGAAGGGGGTATCTAGGAGTTGGTTTTCCGTGCTGCCTTTGGGCGCTCAGTAAACACAACTCTGCCCGAGTCGGGTGTCAAACTTCGAGCCCCCTTCTAGGTAGCCAAGCCAAGCTCAAGCCGCACTTAGCCTCTCGACCATGTATGATAGTCGTGCTAGAGCATGTGTACTATATTAACGGTATAGTAAAATAGGAATGGTTGGTCAGAAAACTTTTTTTAAAAAAAAGATAAAATTATATAGTTGTCCATCATGGTTCGTTGATGGCCACTTTTTCATCCAGTGGGCGTGAGGCTAAGGGCTTTGCACTGGGTTTTTTTGCCTGCTCGTGTGGTGGTATGTGAGCCCGGAATGTTCGGCCGCATACTGGCCAGGTTATTCCAGCTGGAGCTAGTGTCATTGGCCTTGCTTTTCTTCTCTGGAGTTTTTCTTCTGCCAGCGCTGTTCTCTTTTCCTCAGAAACCTGTGCGCCTGTTTTCACAGCGCGACGCCATGATGCTCTGTCATGTGCTTCTGTCTCCCAGATGACTGAGTTAAAGCTGAACGCTTTCAGAGAAGCTTTGAGGGTGTCCATAAAGCGTTTTCTTTGTTCACCTTGTAAGCGCTTATCTTCCCTTAATTTTCTATACAGGGGCCGTTTAGGGTTGCGGTGGTCTTCCATTATGCAGACGTGTACATTAACTATCAAGCTCTTTTTACTTCTCTATACAGCTGAAGTCCACTGTTAATAGTTAGTTGATTACAGACTCAACAACACTTTGAGTGATCAACTAAAACGATGGGTTAATAGTTAACAATGTGCAGTCCTGGCAGCCGCCATATTACACAGAAAAAAACATAACAAACTATAAAATACAAGGGAGTCTACTCCAATAAACATAATAGTTCTTGACCACTAGAGTTAATGTTCTTGCATAATAACATCCACTCATGACGCAATGGTCCTATTTAACAGCTTGACGCCAGTAAGAACCTGTCTAAACGTTCATTTTCGTTCCACCCCCGCACGATTCTTTCATGAGCGTCAATGTAGAATTTAAACAGATCTACTTAGTAAATAATCCATAAATCGATGGCACCATGAACGCTTTCAAACAAATCTCAGCATTTGAAACCAGTAATCGTACCGGATAAGTAGAAAATAAAAGAGCGAAAGTGTCAATGCTAGTTCAGTGATCTAGCGAGCTTTTTTTTTTTTACAAAGCTTTGTCTGTCTGTCTGTCTGTCTGTCTGTCTAGTAAAATGTTTGTACACGTTATTTCTTTCACCCCTAAACTCGGATGAATCTGCAATTTTGAACAATTATTTCAATTAACTTGAAAAATAGGGTAAGAACAAAGTAAATTACCTCTTTTCGAACTTGCTATTTATAGGGCGAATGATCATCTGTTTCTGTAGCCAACGGTTTCCAAAATATCATATGAACTGCCTTGTCGGGATGGCTGCCTGGTCGAGCGGTTTGCACGCTGGACTGTCGTTTGGATTTATCGATGGTCCCGGGTTCAAACCCTGCCCGCTCCCATCCCCCGTCGTCCTGCGGGAGGTTTGGACTAGGAAGTAACTATCTTCAACTCTGTAAAAACATCCGAAACATGTAAAACATTTTACAAACATTTTACAACAGCCAGCATCCCTTACTTTACCCAAATAACGCCAGGCAACCATCAGAGTTGAGCTGACGAAGCAGTAATCTATAAAAGTTTAAAATCCCATTCTACTCGGAGATTGGAACCCGATACCTCTCGGTTTGGAAGCTAGGCGCTTCATAACTCAGCCAATACGCCCTCTATGAAAAAAAATGTACACACAAATGAATAATCGAGAAAATGCTAAATAACAATTCTTTTCTCTTAGAGATAATGTGCACTTTCACGTTGTGTCTGGCATCATTAACAAAGCAACCAGCAGATCAAACATCTGAGTACTAGTACTAATACTGATTTAACGCACAAACATTTTCTTTTGTATGTTTTAATTGCCGACCCATAAAAAAATATCGCATGTGTATCGCTTATACTGACACTATCTAGTGATTTTACCTGAAAAATTAATGATGGTCAATGAGAGAACTACCTCTTTGAAACCTAAACAAACTCAGTCCACGCGGACGTGATTCAACATGGCCGTATTTACTTAGTTAATTAATCTCGTTATGTGATCATCTTGTGGCCTGGTGGTTAGCCTTGACCTGCGCCAATACAAATTAAGAAACGGGTAACGTATTGGAAAAATGCCAGCCAATAGGATTGTTTCTGACCTGCATTATGTCGATTGAGAGCATCGTTTTAAAAATTGCAGTTTATAAGACTTTATAAGTGTGCCACTGGCACAGTTTAGTCTTTATGCGTTCTCTTTAGAAGTTAAATTATTTCTGAAAACATTTGTTTAACTCTGGAGCTGTAAATATTTCTTTAATGTGAGGAAATCTCGTAGATTATGTTGATAGAAGTTATAGACAGTTCCTTTCAAAGGAATCCCAATATCAAGGACTTCGATCGTGTCTACAACAAAAGACAATAGTCAACTTTAAGATCGTCAAGTTTGCACAATCTCTGAACAATGTCAACTTTAACTGTTGTGAAAAAATAGTCCTTCTTGTTTAAATTTAAAAAAAAATATTATTTAACAATGTAAATGATCATGAACTAGATACAATTTCTCAATAACCTTGACTGCTCAAAAGTATTATTTGGTCTGGATGTGGATGCGTTAACCTGTTAGTCTTGTGTTTTATTGTAAGTGAAAGTTTAATCCGAATAAACCACATAAAAAAGGTCTTTAAGCAATAAAAAGCTATTTTAGCCCATTGATAGGCATCTTTCACTACATCATGAGAAACATAGGGAACATTCCAACCGGAAGGTCACAGGTTGTTGCAGAAATTAATGAATCTATTTCGAATATAAAGCCACACAAAAGACCTGGAGTTCTAGGGTAAGAAGATATCATTAATATTATTTTAATGTTAAAAACTTTAGAACACACATAGTTTTTAACCAAGCTGGTAATAAATTTTTTTCAAAAGCCATTGCTTTGAATTGTGTTTCATGTTTTAGATAGATAGTTGCTTTTTGTTTTCCAAACTTTTTTTTCCCGTAGATTTATCTGGTCACTTATGATCGTAGCATGCCTAGTTGCCTTTGCTCTTCAAGTTTATCAACAAGTCTTATATTTCATAAGCAATCCAAAGACTGTCAGTAAGGAGGCGATATCTTTGGGTTCTCTGGAGTTCCCTACTGTCACCATTTGTAATGAAAATGCATTTAGGCAAGTGACGTTTGTGTTGTCTTGACCATTCCTATTATAAGAATTTAAATGTTATTTATATTGTTAATGTTGGATGTGGCAAAATATGTAGGTCACAGCTGGGACTGTGTAACTGCAGCATTTTTAAAAAATATTTTGCTTGTTTGACTTGTGTTTCTCTTCCTCAGAATCTCAGCAGCTTACGACCTGAAGTTGTACAGCACCATCAACAACTTATTTACATCCTCGCTGACAATGGAAGGCTTGATTCAAGCTGGACTGACGGAGCTACGTCTGGACGAGTTGAATCTTAGGGCTGGGAATGACATCAACAATATGATTTTGGCGTTAGTGTCTTGAATTTTAAGCTTTGTTCGTCTTGGGTTTTAATACTTTATTCTTGTGATAATATCGATGTGGCTGGATTTTTAGCGGCTCTCTAAAGGGGAATAAACGCTATTAGTTTTGTGTGGTCTGTCCGTCTGTCCCTTTTAGATCTACAGAAACTAGAAGAGAAAATGAAAAATCGGACATCATGATATTTTAGATGATTCAAAGCTCTGAAGCAATGGCTACTTTTTTCTTTTGCGAAAGTAAACCATTTAATTTTTTAAATTATATATGCAAGCAGATAAAAAAAAACACCACTTTTACACGACTAACGCCAGGTCACAATTAGAGCTGTTTCGACCCAAGAGTCGCATCGAGAATATAGAGATATAAAAAAAAAACTACCATTCCCCACCAGGATTTGAACTTGAGAGCCCTTGTTAGGAAGCAAAGTCTTTTACCGCCCAGCCACTGCGCCTCCTAACATAGAACAAATGAAATATTTTAAAGTATGCCCTGCTCTTGCGTTATGGTCCAACATCATATGTAAAAGGGGGGCTGGTAGGCTAAGAGATCTTTTCCGTTTTCAGTAAACACACCTTAGATTCGAACTCTTAACCTTTAATAGTCAGCTTAGCATTTTAAGACACTCAGCCACACATCCCACATTGAGTAAGCATTGTGAATCTAGTCGACTAAAACTGTTTCCCCGCTTCATTCAGGTGTAAGTGGAACGCCGCTGAAACGTGTGGACCAGAAAATTTTACCAGGATCATCACTGACCATGGTCTGTGTTACTCGTTCAATGGGCCGGCCTCCCCCCGATCCCTGGCATTAGATACACCAGGTAAGTGAACGCTTGAGAAACTATCACGTGATATGGTATAACGAAATTGTTAGCTCTGGACTATCCATGCGAACTGAATGATTTAAAACACATTTTATTATGCTGCGTATAACATGAAACTAGAACCAGCGATATTTGCTACTGTTGAAATAGAAAGTAAAGTTCCCCATTCGGTCCAAACTGCAACTCCCAGCACGTAAACCTCGTCATAATCAGCACAACCAAGCCCACCGTAACTGCAGCAACAGCACGCGAGGCAACAAAACCTAACCAAGCCCACCGTGACTGCAGCAACAACACGCGAGGCAACCAAACCTAACCGATCCCACCGTGACTGCAGTAACAGCACACGAGGCAACAAAACCTAATCGAGCCCACCGTGACTGCAGTAACAGCACACGAGGCAACAAAACCTAATCGAGCCCACCGTGACTGCAGTAACAGCACACAAGGCAACAAAACCTAACCGAGCCCACCGTGACTGCAGTAACAGCACACGAGGCAACAAAACCTAATCGAGCCCACCGCGACTGCAGTAACAGCACACGAGGCAACAAAACCTAATCGAGCCCACCGTGACTGCAGTAACAGCACACGAGGCAACAAAACCTAATCGAGCCCACCGTGACTGCAGCAACAGCACGCAAGGCAACAAAACCTAACCCAGCCCACCGTGACTGCAGCAACAGCACACAAGGCAACAAAACCTAACCGAGCCCACCGTGACTGCAGCAACAGCACGCAAGGCAACAAAACCTAACCAAGTCCACCGTGACTGCAGTAACAGCACACAAGGCAACAAAACCTAACCGATCTCACCGTGACTGCAGCAACAGCACACGAGGCAACAAAACCTAACCGAGTCCACCGTGACTGCAGCAACAACACGCGAGGCAACAAAACCTAACCAAGCCCACCGTGACTGCAGCAACAACACGCGAGGCAACAAAACCTAAACGCCCTAACCAGCAGGGTCCACAGACCATTTCACTAATGATAGCGGTACCCAAGTACAACAAACATGGACTGATAGCGGGCGACCCATACGTATGAGGCAGATGATGTTAACGTCACCTGTTTCTTTGTCCAAAGGTTAACTAGCAGATTATCGCGTGGTCAGTACAACGACCAACCGCCTTTACTTTCTCCTTCTTAAGCCAGGTACCCATTAGAGTTGGGTGGACTCAGGGCGCCCTAAAAATCCCGAAATTCAAAATCCCAGTCTTTATCGAGATTCGAACCCAGGCCCCAGGTTCGGAAACCAAGCGCGTAACCACTCAGTCATTGCTCCCTAAGGCTAAAGACAACTAATCTCCCCCCCCCCTCTTATTCTTAATGTCAAGAAAATGAACAAACTCTTATTTCCAGGCACATCGCATGGTCTTCAGTTGACTATCAACATTGAGGAGTACGAACGAATGCTTGGTCCTCATGTGGCCTCTGGCATCCACCTCCTGGTACATAACAGACGTGAGTACCCTCTGGTGCGACAACTGGGGCAATCCGTGGCGGCAGGCAGCCACGCTTCAGTGGCTCTCAAATTAAAAAAGGTAGGTATCACAACTAACTAATATAAGCATTTAGAGCACTTCCTCTTCTCAATTTGTGTAACGAGGGCTAGATAAATGCATGACGGCGTCCATACTTGACCACAGCCGAGTAGCTATAATAAACCTCATTCACCAAACAACAAACAACATTTTCTCTATATGTTCTATACAAATTACGCAATACGTAAGGGTGTCACGTGGTCTGTATTTTTCACTATGTTATCAATATCATGACGTGGCTAAATGTGTGTATTTACATTTGGTGAATGAGGTCCATTAGGTGGTTCACCTTGGTCCTGAACATGTGGCCGTTGTAGTCCATCCTGGGACTTAGTCGAGAAGGCCTTTCGCCCTTTGGCGCATGTAATCACCACCCTCTGCTATTAAAATAATATTTTATCTTGACTGAAGGAAAGACGGTAAAATTTCCCATCGAAGGCCCTATAGAAGAAAGTTACGCAAGTGGCAGCTGCCTAATAATAACCTGAAAAACTAGGGGCCTTTGATGGGGAGTTTTACCGGAATGACGTCATGAACAGTTATCAACAATGAATCTCTTTCCCCAAAGCTTTGCTGTAGAGCCCTAGTACGTATTTTTTTTTTTACAAAGCTAATATTAACTCATTCCGTCTGTTTGTCTGTCTAGGTGGATTCTTTTACACATTTTTTCTCAAATTTTCCCATTGTCGGATCAAGAAGAAATTTTACAAAATTTTATATTGTTGATGACAACACAAGAATCAATTTTAAAAAAATCAACCCATCAATGATAATTTATTAAATTTGTTTTACATAGAAACGGGAAGTAAATAGTGCATTAATGAAAGATATGACACAGATTAAACAGTGCTCTCCCTTCAGTCAAAAAACAACCCCCTGCTTTAAAAAAAAAAGTATTTTTCAAATTTCGCTTTTTATATGACGCATTTATTTTACTGGACAATGTGCAATTTAGCATGGCACCAATAAAAAAATGCATTTTAATTTGAACGTATATTTAAATTGTCAGATCTCTGCTATCTCCAGGAGTCTCGACTTGGTTATCCTTACGACGATTGTAAAGATGGCGCCATGGTGCACGTGCCTAACCAGACGTACTACTATTCCATGCCAGCTTGTAAGATTGAGTGCTACGTGGATTTCGTCTTGAAGCGTTGTGGCTGCAGAGATTATTTCATGCCTGGCAGTAGGTGCACTTTGAAATACTCTTTAGTCGTTATGTGTACAACGTCACTTCCGAGGTGTTCCAGCAGTTACTAATGACAAAAAACTTTGCACTGATCTTTATAATGCCCCAGCTTTGTGTTTAAATAAGTAAACCGCAGACAACATGGGTTTTGTTTATATTATTTTGAATCTCTTAATGAGTGTATTAGAGACAACACAAAGTTGAAGTTATAGAATTAAATTATGCTATCTTGTATTACTTACTTTAATTTGTATAACAAATTAAACAAAAAATATTTAAAAAATAAACATTCCAAAGGGAACAGGGGCGGACTGGGTGTCAAAATCGGTCTTGGCATTTCTATACTATCCGATCCTACCCATACATTGGAGATCTATATGATATATCATAGGATGGACATCCAAATCTAAGTCTGCCTGTCCTCAAAGTCATTATGTTAA
Organism: Biomphalaria straminea; assembly: GCA_021533235.1. Taxonomy (NCBI): domain Eukaryota; kingdom Metazoa; phylum Mollusca; class Gastropoda; family Planorbidae; genus Biomphalaria; species Biomphalaria straminea. The sequence goes on from JADKLZ010081101.1 coordinate 23,712,840, forward strand.
GTTTCAAAATGTATCACGATAATTATAGGCTACACATGTATATGATGAACACTATATCTTATAGGCCTCATGTAACATTTTAATCGCTAAGTGTGTAGGCCCTAAACGTGAAAGGACAAAGCCTACTAGTCGCACTGTCTACGGATATTATTTCGGAAAATACACAGTCTAGTCTATAAAACTTTTTTTTTTATCAAACACGACGCTCAGGGGGCACCCTTTTATATGAGAAAATTATAAAACCTTTAACAACTTAATATTGCCATATTTACATCCATACAGCCATTTCGGTGGCCAACCGGCCCATTTGGGTACCGGCCCACCTGACGTTCGTCCAAATATAGCCAGTCCGCCCGTGAAATGGGATAAAAAAAAACGAGTTATAAAATTAAACGTTGTCTGTTTTTGTATGCTGTCAATTCTATTTGGTTTTGTCATATATAGTCTATGGTTTTGTCCGATGTGAACCCTAGCGACGCCGCTGGCTACATCATTAGCAGTAAATTCATTAAATACACATCCTACAGTACATGTATATGTCATAGGTGTAGTTGACAATGTTTTATAGATAATACAGTTAACAGCTATTTAATATTGCCATTGTCTAGAGACTCCAGTGTGTACCTTCAGACAGTACCTAGTGTGTCTTAGGAGTGCTCAAAGTGAGTCTGTGATTAATTTTCTGTCAATTACTAATGAATATTAAAAGAAAAATGAACATATTTTACCCTGCCCTATTCCCCCCCCCCCCTTTAAATAATCCTGGTTAAGCGAATGTATAAATCTGCTAGACTTTATAATATTCAAAAGATATGCATTAAGATCTAGACCTGGAAGACATACGCAAAATGTTACTGAACATTAATTTGTTAAAACTATTGAAATAAACTAGATAATCATATAACGGGGTCTACAAGCGGAAATATCCGAAAAGGTATAGTCTTTTCAAAATAAATATTTTTTAGTTCACTAGCCAAATTTAATTAAACATTTTTTTTTTTTAACTTTGAAATATTTTAACAGTTAACTCGAGTTTTTCAAGTGTGGCTAAAGAGCTAGTGATTCTTTTCTCCGACATTAACACTTCTTCTTCGTTCTCATTTTTTCATATGGTAAGGTTCAGATCAGTAATCCTGGGAAGCGTGGTCGAGAGGCTAAGAGGCGCTTGAACTTGGCTTGGCTCGGCTACCTATAAGGGGGCTCGACGTTCGACACCCGACTCGGGCAGAGTTGTGTTTACCGTTTGCCTAAAGGCAGCACGGGAAACCAACTCCTAGATACCCCTTCCCCCCCACTGGTCCACAAATGAGATTGGACTAAAGCGCTCTGAGCATGCTATAAGCATGAAAGTAGCGCTATATAAAAGCAATAATAATAATAATAATAATAATATCTGAGATGAATCGCACAGTGGTTTCCACATCATCCACATATTTTTTTTTCTATGGTAGTGTTTTGGGGCCAAAGACATTTTCGGACCTCTTGATATAGTCTGCCGCTTTGAAGGACATGGTCAGCATTCTCTGGTGATGCTCCACCACAAGGGCAGGGTTAGCTCGTCCCGACTTTTAGCTTGCAAACATGTCCCATTCTGTCCAAACTGTCCAATTGCTAGAAAAATCGTTAGAACCGTGCCTACCCTTTTCCCAGAAGGTTTTGCCCACTCCAAATGTGCGAACTGAATAATAATAATAAATAATAATAACAAATTCTTATGCAGTGGCGTAGCTAGGAATCAGCAATCGTTTTAGGGTCACTTGGGGGGTTGACCTGTTTGCGTAATATTTAATGTAAAAACAAATTCTTAAACACTCTTAACACCCTAAAGTTGTGGCCCTAGAGGGTTTTGTTATTATGTGACTTATGATATTAATGCTATTGTTGAAAAAACAAACTATAGTAATCGTTACAAAGTGTTCATCTACTTTCTACTTTTCATCAGAAGAGTACGACGCACTGGAGGATAAATTCTGTGACTGTTCCACACCATGCACATCAGACAGAGTGGAAGTTTCTTATTCCTATGGTGCTCTGTCTAAAGAAGCCATCAGTAAAGTCCCGTCAAGTAAGTATGCATTTAAATAATCTTATCTTATAAAATACAGACGTTACTTTAAAAAAAAGAAGATGACTACGTCCTAAGCATGTTCCTATGTCAATCTAGACTTCAACTCTGCCGAGTCACTGTTTTCCTGGCTGACTTAGGCAGGCCATTCCATTCTCTAATAGTAATAGCAATAGAACTAGATAAGAAGGAGTATTTGTACAAATTTGTCCTTGCATAGGACATACTTTTTTCCATGTAATGATTGATCAAACGTTTTTTCCCTTGTTTCTAAAATATTTGCTATATGACCGTTATGTATCTCGCAGTTTAATATCTTATTATCCTTAATCGTTGTATAGGTGAGATGGATAATATTATTTCGCGATACAGAAGAGCTCTGGACTTGTATGAATATATTAGCCCTGATACTGTGTACAAGAAAGCTAGATACCAAAATTTGACAGAACTCCTGACTAGTATGAAAGAAATCTACGTCACGACTATTCCTACATTGTTGCATGAATTTACAAAGGTAAGTTACAGTATATTTTTTATATCCTTTCACTTGTCTGGACCAGTTGGGCCCGGATAGGCTATTCTGCTTCAACGTGGCACTCGGGTGGAAACGATCGCTAGAGAAATTGATTAGGCTAAATCAGGGGTCGGCAACCCGCGGCTGGCGAGCACATGCGGCTCTTTGGATGTGAAGTTGCGGCTCTTTAGTTCCATACGCAAATATTATTTATTTTATAGAATTATTTTTTTGTTGAAAAGTTCGAATTGTTAAATTTGCATTATGAATCCGAAAAATCTCTTAGCCACTTGCACTCTCTTTTCACCACACCCCTTCCCCATTACACGCGTTGTCACTGTTGTCAGCCCATCTGAAACTCGGTAGTTTCGGATGTTTCTAAGTAGGTTTTAATTCGCTTTCGACGCAAGACGAATGAGCATCTTCAGCACTCGCTTTGGCTGGGACTGGACGTATAGTTTGTTGTTTCAAGTAAATGAGTTAGAAGCGAATTATCTTCTTAAAGTTTTGTACAAGTAATGTTAATATGGCGGTACGACTAGAGATTGCATAAAAAGGCAAACCATTTATAAATGTCAAAGACTGCTCTCTTCTTGCATCTGAAGAACTGTATCGTAATTTCAAAACAAACCAGAAATCTTGGACAAAAAAAAAAAAAAAGATTTGCCAACATCTCGCTAACATCTCTTCAAATGAAACATATTTGCAGATGAAAGATATTCAACTTTCTTCCGTCTTATCACTAGTTATAGATGATTGTTGCGATATAAAGACACGGCACAAGTGGCCCATATGGTCAGTCTTTCCAAAAAAAAAAACTTGAAAACATTAAGCTCGTTTTAAAAAAAATCGTTTCAATATCAACTGATGGGGCCACAAGCATGACAGGAACAAATAAAGGGGCAACAACCATTTTTCTGAGCAAAATAAACCATGAAATTGTTACATTTCACTAAATAATAAACCAAAGCAATAATCACATTGTGTTATTTTTACCATATGAAAATTCAGAAATTTGATAATCAGGATTGGTAATAGCATCTTGTCTAAAGCATTCGACCATAGTTAGTTTAAAGAATTCTTAAAGGAAATATAGACTATTTCTTCCCAATAAAGTGCAATGGCTTTCCAAAGGTTTAAACTTTTTGCTTTGTGCCTGAATGAGATATGCACACTCCATCGTCCTGAATTAGAGAACAACAAATGGTTGCAAAAAAGTTACTTTATGGTGGATATAAAAACGAAACCAAAACTCAGTCTATATTTTGATAGAAGAATTCGTTTTGTTTTAAAGAAAAAATATTTTTGCAGAAGATATTCAGAGCAGCAAGGTAGTTCATTTTCAATGTCTACAACATAATCGCGTTAAAATAAGTGCAACTTTTGACATGAATTACTTCAGCACAGTTGTAAAACAAAATATTTAAGATGATTTTCTTGATAGATTTGATCAGTGCAAAGCCAACAATTCTAGCATTCCAAGTAAATCCTCTCAACACAAATAGTAACAAAATCCACATTGATCATTTTGGAATTGATAATCTGTGGCATTTTACGTCTCGAGAGATGATCTTTTCCCCTTGCAAGCTCTTGTGTGACTAAAGAGGCCGATCCTTGATACACAGCTGCGATCGCAGGTTGGGCATATGTAGTCACCAGGCGCCGTTGCACTTTCACCCTTCTTTCTGCTTCTGTTGTGTATGGCATCTGCAATCAAAGACCCCTCCTTTATGCTCTCTCTCCATGTGGATCTATCTAGTGCCACCTCTTCCCAGTTGCTGGTGTCGATCTTAAAGATACTGGATCTCTAGAAATGCATCGATTTAAAAAGTTTTGTTTGGTGGAAAATGTACAGAGTTCAAAATCAAGTTGGAAGAGTTGTAGGTCCAGAAATGATGTATGTTACACAACAAAAGTGGACAGCTTTCAAAGGAATGCCGCGAGATGATGTGCTGAATAGTCTTTCACATTGGTACAATCAGGTGAAGAAGTTGGCATTAGGATTGCTGACTATCTTTAGATCGACATATTCGTGCGAGAAAGCGTTCTCCTGCATAAATACAATTAAAAGTAAAGTAAGAAACCAACTAACAAATCAAAATTTAGAGTTGTGTTCGAAACTAAAAACAAGCAAAGAGCTTAATGTATACAAACTTTCTAAAACCGTGCAAATCCATCGCTCTTGTTTGGTTATTTTGCCCAATTGTTTGTTATTAAAGTATAAGTTAGCGTTGTGAGTAAATGTTTAACTGTTTTGTTGTTTCCTAAATTATTTTTATTTTTTTGGGGGGTGAAAAACACTACTCATATAGGAATAAAAAGTTTATTTTTTTCATTAAAAGTGTGTTAGTACTATTTATAGTTGGCAAGAAAAAACAATGTTGCGGCTCTTTAAAAAACGTTAAAGTTTGTAAATTGTAATTTTTGGCTCTTTCGACTCAAAAGGTTGCCGACCCCTGGGCTAAATGAATAGCAAAACAAAACTCTCGTGGGAGTGTGCAAGGGAATCCGAGAGCTTTCCCATCACACGGTGCGGAGTTGAAAGAGAGCGTCCACGTCCCTGTCGATAATCCATTCGCCGTTCCTCAAGGGACCGTTACACTAATAGCAAGTCCTGCACGGTTAGCTTGGTAAAACATAGGAAAATGGCTGGGGTTCCCGGTGTGCTCGGCCTGCTATGTAATGTAGTACATGCGCCCAGAGAACAAGATATATCGAAAATAGCAATGTCTAACATAGGCATTGACTTGGATCTTTTCCAGACAGAAAGGTTTGTTCAAGAAGGCTTAGAACAGCTTTCGGCTCAGCTCTTTTGACAACCACACGGACCACTTGGGAAAGGAGCAAAAGGAAAAAGAAAAGGCGCAAGCCCCCTCAAGCAATTACACTAACCACTGTGCCAGCGAAGTGCTTACGAAAAAAAAAGAAGCGTTCATAGTTATCTATTGTTACATTTTAAATTTATATGCGACACCCTAATTCTCTAGATAAAGATTAAAGGAAACTAATTCAACTTATACCACCACATCTGTCAAATTACATTCCCCTTGCTCGATGCTAAACAATATAAATGTATTACTAATAATGCATTCACTAATTGGTTACTTTTTAAAATTGATTATCGTCTTGTCAGGTACAAAAAATAATTGTGCTAAATTTAAACTTGAAAGGAAATGACGTGCATGTGCACAACAATTGTGCCAGACAGACTGAGTTTTGTTACATAATTAAAACTATTTTTAAATCACGCATATAACCGAAATAATTCAAACTTTTAAAACTCATTTAAGTACTAAAAGAGTATATATAAGATGTATTATTTTTTACATTGTTTTTTTTGACTCGAGGGCGTTGTTTATTGTGAAATTAATGCTTCTGATTACTGGTATATATATATTTGCAATGTCTCTTTTCCATTTTTTTTAAAATATATGTATCTATATTATTATTATCAGTATCAAATAATGTAGGCTAACTTATAGAAATAAAATTTTGTTTACAAAAAAAAAAATTAAAAAAATGATGAAAGCCCGAAAAAGAGGCAAAAGCCCAAGGATCCCTAGGATGTAAACAGCTCGACAACTGATGTCCAAAGCTAAAAAAGCTGTGGTTTCCTAAAAAAAAGAAAAGAAAAAAAAAATTATCTGATACAAAGCTGACCACACGGTTGACAAAGCTGACCACGAGGTTGACAAAGCTGACCACGAGGTTGACAAAGCTGACCACGAGGTTGACAAAGCTTTGCTTCGGTTTGCTTCGACTGACTGGGCGGTTGGCTTCGACTGACTGGGCGATTGGCTTCGACTGACTGGGCGGTTGGCTTCGACTGACTGGGCGGTTGGCTTCGACTGACTGGGCAATTGAGATGTTATAAGTTTCACACCTGTTTAGAGCCGCCCCTCGGATGTCTTTGGGAGACAGATGTCAATGTAAATAGTAAAACTGGTGTATACAATGTCAAATGATAACAATTATAATTGTAGAAATCGTCAAAGTAAACGATTAATTGATGTATAAATGTTGACATATTTTAAAAGATGATTATGTAGTAGACTAACAAAGATTTTGAATTTTAGCCAAAGTTTTAGACTTATCCATTTTTATTGAAAGAAAATAAAATTTTTTACATTTTAAAAAAAAAATGTATCTGATACTACCTAAAAAATAAAAATCACATTTATTAAAGAAACTGTTGTAACTTTTTTTTTTTCACGTACCGCCATAGAAACTCACTGATCTAAACGACAAAGCGAATGAGATCTACAAGACCAGGCTTCATGTACTTGAGACTCGGAAAGAAGTAGTGAAGGAATATTTTGTTGAACAGAAAGATTCGTGGAGCAAAGTGAAAAGAAGTAAAAATGTGTCTTGTTTGTAGATAGTCGTGCAATGTCAGGCTATGCACGTCATTCGGCTTTGATTGAAAAGTAGGCTTTTGTTATGAACTAGTTTAATCCCATACATCAACCCACTGTCTGCAAGTCTGGTACAAATTTTGAAGTCATTTCCTCCACTTACTATTCTGGGATCATGCTAAGACTTTGCATTCTTATCCATTCTCTAACAACATATACATAATTTTAAAAAATTAACTAATTTAATTAAATTAGTGCTATATTATATTATGATTTTATATGGTTGTAAATGTGCAGCTCTTTCCCTTACATAAGCTATTTCTAAAAAGTTTGTTTTTTTTAATTTTGCATTTGTTTTTTTTTATTTTCATTTTAACTGTTTATAAAATGTTCCGACTACAGACTAAAATGTGTTGTTTTTTTTTAACACAAATCACTCAATGGATAGGCCATATGGGATAGACTTTATGATGATTTATTTTATTCCTATTTTAACATATTAGACACCTTTTTTTTTCTTTCTCTTTCTGTTTAGGAGTCTTCCTATTTATACAAGTTGCGGATGACTGTGCATATTTATATTTTCCAAACTTTCTATGAACTCTTTACTTAGGTGGTGCTATCAGTGATATGTATCTGTTCTCATTACAAATACTTTACACTGTCCAGTTGATAAATGGGACTACAGACAATGCAACACGAACTCATCTCTATAAAACAGTCATCAATGAACTCAAGGCCAGGTGAGCAAGTTCTACAAGACAGAGTGATAGGCCGTGTGACATATTACTACCAGGTCATAGGCGGAGCCCTACAGAAGAGACGATTTAGATTGAGTATATAGAGGAACTATGCATGCACAGACGTATTACGAACAGGCGCTGTTGTAGACATTGAACACTGCTGGTCCTTGTGCTGGACACGTGTTTTTATAGTAATAAAGGCGATCACTGAAAAAGATGAAATAAAAGAAAAACTTGTATTGTAATGCTATTCTTCAAAATGTCATCCTTAAGTTTCTATTTCTTCGCCATGTAAAGGATGTATGGACCAGTTGTGCTTAATGTATGTTTACAGTACCTTGATAATAATCCTAGATGCCTGGGTATAATGTATGGGTATAATGTATGGGTATAATGTATGGGTAATGTATGGGTATAATGTATGGTGTATTACAGATACGAATACGAGCAAAAAACATACATCGTCACTAAAACATCAATGTACAGTTGTTATGTCTACTCGTGATAAAGTAGAATAACGAACTGTAATACAGAATGGGCCACAGTCAAGTCAGTCACTCAATAAGTTGTTCCTTCAATATCCTAGCAGTAACTGTCCCAAAAAGATCTACATTAACAACCTATAACCCAATACCTATGTCGTCACTTAAATGTCGCGTTCATAATCTGTCTTCTACAGTGCGTGCCTAGACTAAACTAAGTGTCTAATTGTAACACTGAGTAACACTTTATAAACATGTATTTAAATGGACGAAGCGCGAAACAATTATGGTGATTACACTATATACTATGCTTGGTTCACGATAGAAAGGGTGGGGTAGGGTGGAGGGGTAGTTATGGGGCCACAGTAACGCCATTTTTCCTCCATTTTTTTTTGCCACGCAATATTTCCTAGATATCATTAATTGTTTTAGACCTGATTTATTTTAGATTATAAATGATGGACTAATTAGAAAAGGTTTTATCAATTTAAAAAAAAGAGGTACACCTTTCAGAGGTCGTCTGTTTTTGTGACCAACGGTTAACGAAAATGTCTTGTCAGGACTCAGAAGCGTAGTGATCAAAACGTGCGCCCGGAGCAATGTACATTATTGGCACCCCCCACCTCCCATTTTTCATGAACATTACATAGAAATGTACAGGGGCGTAGCTAGAAATTTTCCATCGTTTGGGAACCCGGGGGGGGGGGGGACTGACCTCTTTGGGGGCCCCTACATTTTGCGTAATACTTAATTTTTTATGGAAAAAAACACTCATTTGGGGGCCCCCCTCAAGTGGGGGCCGGGGGGATTTTCAAATTTTCCCCCCTCCTCCCCCCCCCTCCCTAGCTCCCTATAGGTTACGTATGGCGTTCCTCTGAGGGTTGCGCTGGGGCATCGTGCCCCCCCCCATCACTACACCTCTGTTTCATGTGCCTATTGAAGATGGGTGGACTCAAGGGCACCCTAAAAATCCCAGATTTCACCGAAATTCGACTCGACTCGGAAGCCAAACATTTTAGCCTACCCCTTAGACACCAATAAGATTTAATTTATTAACTTTATTTTCGAAATTTGTTTAATGTCTAGACCAAAAAAAAAATGTGACTATTATGGCCCGATCCCCCTAGTTTATTTACGATTACGTTTTTATTATTTATTCTTCATTACTCTTTCAGAGTCATTCCATTTTGTATGTTCTAAATAGATCTCAGCTTCTGAACGTAAGTCTTGCTACTTTTGAGGGCAAAGGTGCAGCTGCCAACTCACACGAATCACTCAGTAACGACACTCGGTTGTCATTCGGAATACAACAGGTAAGTAGTGGAGCAAAGGGAAATAAGCAAATGATTATATTAGAAAAACAAGTTAATGTGCAAAGTTAGTGAGTCGCGATCTTTTGTGTATTAGACTAATCACATCCATTCATATCTCATACTTTTTTTTATTACTGTTGTCGACTGGGTAGATTCAAGAATGTATGAAAAATTGAAATGTCTATACTAATTCACAATTAGCTGATATCTTTTGATTTGATATTCTAAAGTAGAATCAGTACGATGTGACCGTATTTTATTATATTTTTCTTTAGAATTTCTTTCTTTAATATTGGCTTCCCATACAGGAGCGTAGCTAGGAATTTTCCATCATTTGGGGCCCCGGGGGGCTTGACCTTGTTGGGGGCCCGGCATTTTGGGTATTTAATGTAAAAAAATACTCGTGTAGTGCCCCCCCTCCAGTGGGGGCCCGGGGGATTTTCAAATTCTCCCTCCTCCCCCAACTCTAGTTACGCCACTGTTCCCATAGCTTCTTCTGTCTGCCTCTTCTTTCTCCTAGTACCATTTCCTGAAGAAAGAAGGCACAGTGGCTGAGCGGTAAAGCGCTTGGCTCCAGAACCTGGGGTCCCGGGTTCGAATCCTGGTGAAGACCAGGATTTTTATTTCGGGATCCTTTGGGCGCCTCTGAGTTCAACCAGCTCTAATGGGTACCTGACATTAGTTGGGGAAAAGTAAAGGCGGTTGATCGTTGGGCTGGCGACATGACACCCTCGTAAATCGTAGGCCACAGAATCAGATGACCATTACATCATCTACCCTATTGACCACATGGTCCGAAAGAGGGAACTATTCCCTGAAGGAAGGTCTTGGCGAGCCCTGAGGACCTTACGATATGGCCATAAAGTTTTAGTTTGTATTTTTTGACAGTAGTTAGCAGGTCATCATGGGTCATGTAGTCCTACGGGTATGTTGCAGCGTCTTTTCATCTTATTGGTGATGAGGTCTTTGTCACAGCTACCATTAGTTAAGAAATGTGTGGTCAATGTTTTACATAAGATTTTAATTACATTTTAAGATTTTTAAAAATATGAAATTTAGAGAAACACACAGCGAAATATAATTTTTCCTTCACTCTTTTATTTTATGTGTTTTAATTCAACGATTTAAAAAAAAATGCAATTATAAAATAGTATTTGGGTTTCTCGACCAAAGTCTGAAAACGTAACTTCTGATAAACTGGCAAACACATCAATGAACGAGGTGGCCCAAGAGGAGCAACTGGTCAAGGCTGATATTGAAAAGTTCAGAGACTTGTTCTCCGGGATGATGGATTATCTCACACTGGCCTATGAAAATGGAAGAACATCTGTTGACATCATTATGGTAATTGCTTTTTTGTTTTGTTTTAAACATGCACATGAAATGACAGAGTTTCCAAAGAATGAGATTGTTATGGGGCATACGTGCAAGTTTATAAGAAAAATCATGAGGAAAGGGGAGCGGATGGTGTTGGTTGTGTAGGCTGGGGAGTTTTTGATGAAACAACGAAGAGGTATGACGAAATTCAAGGGCAATAAAAGAGGATGTGAAAGTTGAAGTGAAGAGCAACCAGAGACGCCAGACGATAAAAACGTTTTGTTTTGTTGCGTTTTTTTTTGTAATGATTTCGAATTTATTTGTTTTTTTTAATTATCATATCATCTTTTTTTTCACTAGATTCTATATGGCTTTTGAAGTTGTGTATTTACAAATAAAAGGTAGATGAAAGTTCGTTTAAAAGGAAGCTTTTTAAAGTTTATTTCATTAATAACTTAATCAGTTAAGCTGCCCTACCATCTCACACAACACAGACCTATGATCGAGCAAGAACAGTGATTGTGTTGTTCCAACTTATAGATATTTTTACAACATAATTAGAATAGCCTATAGATCCTATATTTGCCAACACTAAACTCATCAAACAGGATTTGCTAGTAATACCAATAAAAATATGTACAAATAAAAATAATAATTTTGTTTATTAAAGATTTATATTCTACGAGGGGTAGACATGTCTAGAACCAGGCATTTTCTTTTTTTGTTTTTGTTTTACATGTTTTGGATGTTCCTTCAGAGTTGAGGATAATTTACTTCATAGTCCAAACCTCCCGCAGGACGATAGTCGCCAGGGTTTGAACCCGGGACCATCGATAAACGACAGTCCACCTTGCAAACCGCACGACCAGGCAGCCATCCATTTAATCAGCTTTCAATTTCTTTATTTCATATAGACCACAGTCCAGAAGCTCACCTCTTTGTGTCAGCACTACCTGATAGCAAGTGACAGTTTACATGGAGGAACGACAGAAAAACAATTGGTGGAACTAGAAACTCAGAGGGCAGAGGTTCAAAACTCGAAGCTCAAGTGGGATGAACTATTCCACTCAATTAATGAAACTCTTGCCGGAGTGATGGAACAGTTTACCGCGCCTCCTAGCGGCGCTTTAAACTTTTACTTCAATTTAAGTAAAAGTATCGCAAACTATCTGACGTCTGTAAACATCACTTCTAAGTTCGTGTTAGCAGATCTAACACTTGGACTAGAAGGCAGGACTGCCCGAAAGGAATTGGACTTCACTGACCATAAACTGGCTGACTACATCTCTGATCTTGACAATGCCCTCAGCGGATTGTTGCTCTGTGTGATAGAGAACACCCAGGATATAACCGATGATGAAGGTATCAATACGGTGTTTGAATGGAGAGATGGGAAGCTTGGAATATCGTTCAACAGTTTTACTCAGCTAGTTAGTGTCGATATCGCCCAACTTCACAATTTTACGATGAACTTAAAGGAAATAAAAACAATGCATGAGCAGTTGATTAAGCTTGTGGATTTTGTGACTTCAGATTTGACTGATTTTAGAAACGAAGTCAAAATAGACTTAAATTTTCAAAGGTAAATCTAGATATACAAGTTATATACAAGTACAAGATACACAAGTCATAGGGTCAAAATTTATTTAAATTTAAGCTAAAAAGTGTTACGTCTTCTTATTTGAGGAACAACTTTATCAATACACCAGCATCGAACGACAAATTTATAGTTTATAAATATTTAAATCTTTAATAACACTTAAACAAGCTCTCACTCATAGACATATATATATAGACTGGCCGATGAAGAACAAATTATTATTGGAAAAATTTGGGCAAGCATAGATTTAGTTATATATATTTTCCTATGTCTTTCAATATGAAATTGTTGATATGGTGCGCATAGGTGCATGCGTAGCCTATAAAGGCTAATATTAGGAATAATGAAGTTTTGTACTTTTCAAAACTAAAGATCATGGTTATATATAGACTGAAATTTACGTCATAGAATTTATAGCTCATTTGCCACCATTTTTTTCTAACGTAGATGTGGACATAAAACATATTTGACTCTTCCTAAATGAAAATAAGATCCTGTTTCCAGTCTATATATATATGTCTATGCTCTCACTCCTATTCCTCTATTTTGGTACTCCTTTCAACACGCATTCGCACCATTTCACATTTACATTAACATGCGCACGTAACAGAAAAATTAATATATGAGTAATTTTAAGTCTCGAGAGATGATCTTTTCCCATTACAACTTTTTGTTTGAATTAAGAGGCCAATTCCTGATACACAGTTGTCGTCTCTTGTCGGGCATATGTAATCACAAGCTGCTGTTGCACTTTCGCACTTCTTTCTACTTCTGTTGTGTATGGCATCCTGGAACTATCCATTATGCTCGCTCTCTATGTGGATCTATATAGTATTTCTTTTTTCCAAACTGTTTAAAGAGCTTCTTGTTCCATAATCGCAGTCATTTTAACCTATCCCTTAGTCTATTAGACCTTTGGGGCACCACTCAATATTTTTCGACTGTCTTTCTCCATTTTTCTGTCTTTTGCCTGAGATAGAACCTCTTTCAATGGCAGGCCTGATGATCCTTTCATGTTGTCTACCCATCGCTTTTTCTGTATTCCTCGTCTTCTTTTTCCTGGTACAGTTCCTTGCAGGAAAGTCTTTGAAAAGCAACGAAGATCTTGTAATATGGCCATAAAGTTTTTGTTAAGTTTTTTTTTTTTTTTACAAAAGTTAGCAGGTCACCGTGGGGTCCAATAGCTCTAGTGACTCTGTCTCTAATCTATTCGTTTGTGGTGCGGTCTTGAAATACGGAACGTATAACCTTCTGTAGCATCTCAGTTCCATTGCTAGAATCCTCTATATACATAAGTATACCATAAAAGTGTAAGACCAGAGGTTCTACTGCCTTTTGTTAGATCACCTTACTGTAAAAGGTTAACGCGTGTACATTTATTAGATTCTCAATTCGTATCTAGACCGTGGCAGTTTTAGAGAACGACTATTGGCTCTTGCTTTTATTAAAGAAAGTTTCCTTCAGATGATACTTAAACATTTTGTATCTTCCACAGTAAAAACTTTATTATATTGGATATATTCTTTCCGGACATAAGTTACACAGTGACAGAGCAGCAGGTAGCATACGATACAGTCAAGTTATTGAGTAAGTTGTCTAGCCCTTTCAAATATAATGTAGGCCTATTTGAGATGAAAGCTATTTTCTATCATACATTTCTATAAGAAAAAATATCGGCACTGGAAGTGGTCAGCTTAAAATAATTAATTATAAGTTGAGCGGCTGAGAAGGAAGTGCTTGGCTTACGAACTGGGGATCTCGGTTTCGAATCCTGAAATTTTTTATTTCGGGATCTCTAGGGCGTCTCTTGAGTCCACGCAGTTCTAATGACTTAAGTTGGAGAAAAGTAAAGCGGTTGCTTTATTTCGGGATCTCTAGGGCGTCTCTTGAGTCCACGCAGTTCTAATGACTTAAGTTGGAGAAAAGTAAAGCGGTTGGTCGTTCAAACATCCTGGGGTCTGTAACGGGGTCTGTAACGCACTGGTTCTAGTAAGAAGAGCGCAAGTTGTTTTTTTTTTTAAAGTTAAATAAAGATACTGAAGTGTGGGGAGACTTCATTGTAATATTGTAAATATAAATAAATAAAGCATGTACTTTGTATGGGCTTGATCGTGTATGATCACCCTGGTGTTAGTTGGATAACTAAGATAGCCAATAAGAAAACTGAATGTTGGTACGCCAATCAGAAGAAGTTTGACAGACGGTAAGACGCTAGAATAGCATTGGCGAAGTCGTACTGAAATATTCGAAAGAAAATTGTGAAACCATCTTGTTAATCTTATCTTCTTATCTTATATAATACAGACGTTACTTCAAAAAAAAAAAAAAAAAAAAAAGAGACGATTACGTCCTACGCGTCATGCATTCAGTCATGCATATTTACCAGTGACTTAAAAATGCCTTTAGTAATGGGTAATAGCCTTATTTCATCTAATTAGATGAAATGGAATCATTTTTTTTAATTTAGTTAATTATTCTTTTTTTTTAATTTAATTAATACTCAAATATAGATTTATAACTACGAAGTAAATACAACAGAACTTTTGTCTTTAAATACGAAACAAACTTTGGGGTCGGCCCACACTTTCTTAAACTCAGATCTAATATGGGAATATGTGTCGTAGTTTCTTTCAGCGGGCAATGAAACGGATGGCAGATTGTACTGTAAGAGCTTATTGTCTTCGGTTTAACTAGCTTGTTGATGTCATTCAATGTTTAATAATTAAAATGTATAATAATTTAAGTCCTATACAACCATACCATTATTGAATCTATGAGGTTTAAGCCAGTTGAATATGGCTCTATATCGTGACGTGATCTTTCAATTAATTTAACGTTCATTAAATAAATGTTATGGCACGAATTCAAATACCCCCCCCCCCCACTCCTCAAAGAAGAAAAACAAAGTAAAGTTTGCATTTTATTTTAGAATTAAAAAAAAACAAAACTGAAAATAATTTTATTTTCAACAGGTGACATAGGCGGCTCTATGGGTCTCCTAGTTGGATCCAGCGCCATAACTTTGTTTGAGTTTGTTGACTTCTTTTGCCTTCTGGCTTTCGCTCTCTGCTGGAAAAGGCGTCAGTCAGGATCTAAGGACAATTACGGGGAAAAAAGACAATTATGATTGATGTTTATCTTCATTTATTTTGTACGAGGTTGTAAGCTGGAGAGTGTCAGAACAAAATAAGAGGAAGACGAAGAGAACGAAAAGAAAAAAAAAGTGAGTGAGTGAGAGAGAAAGAGAGAACGGGAAAAATAAAAATAAAGACATAGGGATAGAGACGAGATTTTAACCAATAGGCAAAAGAGAAATGGAGAAAGGTGGTCGACCAATCATGTGTGATGCCCCAACGATCAAACAGACTAAGAAATAGGTGGCACTTTTTAAAATTACTGAACATTTATTGAGTTTTTAATAGGAAATCATGTGAAAGTTATTATTGAAATGGGAAATGGTTATCTAGAGGTTTTAAGTGTTTGGGGATGTCCTGTGATGCTTTTTATGTTGAATTAAATACCGAGAAAATCTTACCTTCGCGAGCAGTCTTAGAACGTATTACCATCGAAAGTAAAAGCAAACACTGTATATTTGTTTATTATTTGTCATTAATTAAAAAAAAACAATTTTCAAAACTTGCATGTATGTTACTGCAAATTTTATAAATGACACTTTCATATCCAATTTTTATAATTCAGATAGCTCATCAGTTCTCATTTTTCCAATAAAATCTGTTTGGTCAACGATGTTTAAATACGAAATATACAATTGGGATTGGTAGCTTCCACCTACGTGTTTTTATTGTCAACTGTTAAACGATGATAGCCTCTTAGAGTCGGCAGTTCATTAGAGGCTGTCTTTACCGAAACTGGACGGTATTTCGGAAAACAAAATGTATGTTAAGAGCGTAAATGGCAATAGGTATCATAGTAATACTAATTTGATTTACAAAGTTTGTGACAATAAATTTCCGATCGCGGCCCCCTCTGGCGCGGGGCCTGGGGCGGTTTCCCCACTTGCCACCTCCAAAGGCCGCTACTGATATCAACAAGCGTCTACCTAGATGATGAGGTTGACTTCCGTATTGCTCGTGCCAGTGCTGCTTTTGGCAGACTTCAAGTGTGGCAACGCAGAGGACTTAGTTTATCCACAAAACTAAAAGTTTACATGCTACAGTTCTACCGTCACTCTTAGACCTATGCATCAGAGCCATGGACCCTATACTCCCGCCACACCCAAACGCTAAACTCATTCCATCTACGCTGTCTAAGGAGTGTCCATAAGGTGCGTTGGTTTGACCACATACCAGACAGAAATTTTAAAGCTGTCCAGCATGCACAGTATTAAGGCGACAGTAAAAAGGTCCCAACTCCGATGTACGGGACATGTAGTCCGCATGCCAGACAATCACCTTCCCAAGCGACTTCTGTACGGAGAGTTGTGTGCAGGAAAGCGCTTTCAAGGCAGCCAATACAAGCGTATATATAAATTTATGTTTATTTGTTTCTTTATACCGGTATTTAGTTTTTTTTTTCCTAAATGTTAAATGTCGGGGTCATCACGCATATAATGCCGGATATGCCGAAAATGTGGTATTCATAGCTTTTCCGCCATGCAGGAAAATCTCTTATTCTGTCTCCTGTGTTGTTCATTAATCTCTAACCTAATATGTCTTTCTTCTATTTCTGGTTCTTATATTATAAAATAATAAAACTATTTCTTTTGCACTCTTTTTGTCGGGATTTCTTTTAGGTTCGGTGACATGTTTTTTATTAATTGCTACAAATTAGAATTTCTAGGGGGGTTAGAATTTGACGTATCCTGTTTGTGCTGTGTTGCACTCCGATGACCTTTTGATTTCTTTGGTCATTCAATTTGTTAGTCTGTCTCTTCCTTAGACAGTTCATTGGTCTTATCTGATTGCCTCTGTACCATTTTCTGGTACGGTTCCAGGGGATTTCTTGACCTACGTCGGCCTAATTGTTTTGTTTATTTTTTTAGTTTTTTTTTTTTTTGTTTTGTTTTGTTTGTTGTTTCTTTTTTTTTTTGAGCCTTAAAATACTCATGAACTTTTATGAGCGCTTATGGCGTTTTTTAATATGTACATTTTTTTATGCAACTGGCTTAGCGAGAAAAAGATAAATAGAAATAAATGTAAAAAAATATGAAATCATATGGAAAACTATTTTTTTTTTAAATTGGTAAACTATTAGGATGCACATTTTTATTTGCGACTAGATGTTTCATTGCTCTTTCTTAAAGAATCTGAAAACATAAGAATTTTTTTTTTTAATGTTACAGTACTCGAATATTTGAGGTCGAGCCTTCTTAATAGAAGATTGACTTGGGAAACTTTATAATATATATTAGTTTTAAAAAAAATTAGTGGACAGTATTATTCTCTACACAAGGTTATTTGTCTTTAAACAGTCTTTAAACAAAAATTAATTACGCCTCATTTACCTGTTAAGTCAAGTCAATACCGGCAGCTAGATTCTATATTATAGAACATTTCACAGATAATGTAATATACTAATAACTCAATATAGTGGTTACGTACAATAGCAGGCCGATTACACATAAATCTCTCAACTGAATATCACAAACAAATCCAATGACCTAAATTCTGCCACATCACTAAGTTTACTGGCTAGCTCAGGCAACCCATTCCATGCTCTTATTGCACTAGGGAAGAAGGATCATTTGTTCAAATTTGTCTTAGCATTTGGGTTTAGGCACATCGGCACAATTTAGGTCATGTCGAGCCCGTAAAGCTTCAAAGATCACTCTCCCTATTTATAACAAGGGCTAAACTCTATACATTTGAATCATTAAAAGAAAGGTCTATTCACAGTTAAAATAGAAAAGGTAGTAAAAATTTGATAGTTTGGTAAAAATCTTATGTAAATATTATATGTTCACAATTCCATAAATCAGATCTTCGTAGACAACCTCACCTCCCGGACAAAGCCCAGACTTTCCCAGGGTGGACATTGTCGAATAGTGTTTTTAATGGAACGAAGAACATGCTGTAGCCTTGTGCCCTTTAGAGGGCGCGGTGGCTGTTAAGTTATTTGTACTCAGTTTTATAATGTCAAAAGAGATGGTTTGTGCAGCACAATACTTGTACAGTTTTTTGCAATCAATAAAGTTCTTTGTCTATTATCGTCTTCTTGTTTGGACATTAGACCTATATTATTGAACACCCAAAACCAGAGTAAGAGAACACTTTTTAACAACATGATATTATAAAAACCTTAAAGCTGTACCAAGTGTCTTTATTGTTGAATTATTTATTGATATAATTGTGGTTGACCAAATCGCAATCAAATATAGATTTAAAAAAAAAAAAACAACTCCGACATTTAAAGTTGGCAATGATTTGTAAGTCAAGAGCTTCGTTGGAGTCAAAACGACAAAACAGAAACCGTTTCAATACTTGTTTGCAATAACTTAATGCTTAAAAACAGCTCTATAATAAGTAGGCTACCTTACGTAACTTTTAAGCAATAATTTAGATATTATCATTTTAATGTGCGGTTTTAAGAGACTGAAATGACATAAAATCTCGTAGCCATTCGAGAATCGATGTGTTATATACTTCACTACACGGGAACGTGACGTCAGATGGTGGAATTAGGTCAAATTACCGATGTTATGGTTAAGTGTGTTAGTGTTAGCTAGCTTAACCTAGATCCAGTCAATAGTACCTTGTACAGAGTTGTGTAGTCCTTCGTAAAACTACACCTTGTGTTACAGTCCACGTGTGGTTGTCTTAAGCATCAATAAACATCTTTACATTGTTTTATTTTTCGAATAAAAAGAATTTAAAAATATGGTTAAATACTGCAGCGCTTTTGGATGCACAAACAGCGGCCTGACGCCGGGCATTCATTTTTTCAGTTTCCCTACTTGGGATGATAATTTGCGAAAACAATGGATAATTAAGACCAGACGAAAACAATTTAGACCCAGTAAGTCGGCAGTTCTGTGCAGTGAGCACTTTAAGGAAAGTGACTTAGAGCTACGAACTCGACCTTCTTTCCTAAGGTCTATATTGATGTCGGAAGAGAGTATAAAATCTGTTAAGCCTAGATTGCTCCCAGGTGCTGTGCCCAGCAAATTTCATTATAATTTATACAATGCTGAGGGCGAATGCAAAATGTCAAACCACGATTTTGAAGATAGCATGAGACCCAGAAAAGCATTTGAAAAAAGAGAGCGCCAGAGGGTAAGATGTAAACTTTTAAAATTAATAAAAAGGCTAGTTTTTGAGTCTGAAGATCAATGAGGAATGCAGTTAACTTTTAAATTAAATTTGTTTTTAATGACATTATAGGCCTAGACTTAAATTAGCATTAGTCTAAAAATATAATTAGGTTTATTTTTATTTTTAGAACTCTTTACTAAACATGCCTCTATATAACATATTTTTATAACATTATGATGGTGAACGTTAAAGGTATGTAAAGCATTTTAAATATAATATTAAAATGTATGGGCTGTTTAATATTTAGGCTACTCTTGATTTAAATCTAGGTTTTATCAGACATATTCGTCTTGCATAAATCTCAAGGAAATCTAAAGTTAAACCTATTCTTGCACAAAACATATTGTTCCTGAAAATCATCCTGCTTGCAGACATTTCTGTAGGGTAGTCTTAAAATTCCTTGGGTCTGATGACTCTCTCCACAAACTCTTCCATTTGACATATGCAGTGACATTATATCCAAGTTTATATAATTAGTCTTGTCTATGTCAAAAGATCATATTTTGTGTAGGCCAAATTCAAACTTTGCTGACTGGAGATAGGATCCCTCCAAGAGATATACCTATGTCCTAGGCAGCACAAGTGAAACCTGAAGAGGTCTTGATGCATGTAGCCACTCGTAACTCGTTCAAACAAAATCTGCAGTCGTTTTAATATTACTCTTGCATAAGCCTTTCAAACTATGCTAAGTCAGGCTAAGTGAAATGCCTCTATAGCTATTAAAATCAAAGATATCACCTTTATTTTTTTATAGATTGTAACAGTGTTTGATATATTTGAGTAATTTATGATGTTTATAAATTATATATCTTCTTAGCAGCCTATATACATAGCTTGGTATTCGATACAGCTTAAGTCACTGATATGAACCTCAATAAATGTACTTATAAAAATTTTATTAATTTTCTACCTTGTCATGGTTCAAACAAATGAAGTTCAGACTATACTGTTGTTCACCTCTTCATTACTACTACAATAATAAATACTGGTATATAAGTTGTACTATTTATCTTTTTATAACATTTATCTAAAAATAAAGAAGGCAGTGTTCTGAAGTTCAAAATTCAAAAAAAGAGTGCAGAATTTTACATGAACAACTATTACTTACAAGTTTTATCAACAGTACTATCATTGATTGATGACAATGCTTTAAAAACATTATACTTATACTATTCACATTTAAAATCAAGCAATTAATGACCTCTTGAATAACATTAAAACTCATCGCACAAATACTATGGACAATAAAAATACTAATATAAGTAATCATTAAAAAAAAATCTTGATTTAATACTGACCTAAAAGAAACAGAGGGCGCGGTGGCTTAGAGGTAAAGCGCTTGGCTTCCGTACTGGGGGTCCCGGGTTCGAATCCTGGTGAAGGCTGGAATTTTTATTTCGGGATTTTCGGGCGCCCTTGAGTCCACCCAGCTCTAATGGGTACCTGACATTAGTTGGGGAAAAGTAAAGGCGGTTGGTCGTTGTGCTGATGGCCACATGACACCCTCATTAACCGTGGGCCACAGAATCAGATGACCTTTACATCATCTGCCCTATAGACCACAAGGTCTGAAAGGGGGAACTTTACTTTTTTTACTAAAAAAACACTGAAAACTTAACTTTAGAAATTTACAGAAACTAAGGCAAAAATAGCAAAAAAGTGCCCAAAAATTCAAGTATGCCCCCCCTCCAAATACTCAGCAAACAATGTTACAGCATGTTGATAATCTATGCTCTTATATTAAAAATAACCATTCAAATAAATTAGAAACTTTTTAGGTCTAATTTAAGATTACTGATACTGATGGTGATGCCTGGCCTGAGGAACTGAAAATAGTTACATAGGCCTATTATGGTCAGGAATTAGAGACTAGTCATTATATTTTTTTTTCATATGCGAGAAAAAACAAAAAAACAATGCAAGTGGATTTTTTTCCCAAGTTTCATTAAAGCATATAGAACATATTGCCTATTTGTTAAAAAGTTTTTCTTTAAAAAAATAATATTTGAGACCTTGAATTTAGAGTCTGTACTCTGTATCTCTGCCATGCATACTCATAGCGTCCAAGACTTAAATGAAAATCTTGATTAAATGGTATAATCTAGATCAGTGCTGAGCTAAGAATTGCCTGCCTAGGAGGTTAAACCTGGCGGACACATGTCTTATAATAATAATTAAAATAACAATTTCACTCACAAGTAAAAATTTAAAATTGTAATACAAGTTAAATTTTTTGAATAATATTGCGAATTTTCATTTTTATGTTTCACCACTGATTGTGTCTGCTGATTTGACAATAGCACAAGCATTGTGAAAGTGAAAGTTAGATCTAAATTTTAGTCAAAGGGAAATTCCGATGGTTATTAAACTATTAGTAAACAATAGCCTACACTACCATTTTTTTATTGAGATGTTCAGAAACATGTATGTTAAAATTTAACATAAATTAGACTGTTAATTTTATCTAGATCTATTTATAAAAAAAAGTGTTAACGCGAGATTTTGTTTTATAATAATATAGTAAATATAGATCTAGTTTATAATTTCGAATGAAATGACGTAGACTTTCCTAAACTACACTGAGTCACTGAGTCTGAGTACTACACTACTACAGAAACCACAGAAGCAGTTAGAAGACCTAGAATAGAATAATCTAGATCTATAACTGAATTATGACTTATGTTGAATTATTAACTGATAGAGATCTAAAACTATAGGTCTGAACCTAGCAGATCGCATCATTTTTTTATTGACTGCCAGTCTCTAAGTCCAAGCGTGTTTTTTTTTTTTTCTTTTCATTTAAAATCTATCTTCTTTTGTTTATAACTAATCTAGACTTAAAATTACTTAGACTTATAACTTATAGTAGATGTCTAGGTCCTCCTGCGTCGTTCGGCAAGCGGCAATGTCTGATTAAGCCTCCTATTAATTAATATTATGAGATTATTATAAAATAGATTATATTTTATATACATCTACTTAAAATATTTTAACTAATATTGAGAACATCTGAACATGAAATACTGTTCTTCAGCTTGTTGTTTCAATTATAAAGACAAAGAGAAAATCAATAAGTATGCTGACACAAACATTAATGTTGCATTTCATGTATTTCCAAGAGACAAAGGTTTCAGGGTAAAATGGGAAAAATTTGATCGTCTGAAAAGGAAATACCCAGTACTTTACAAAGGCATTTGCTAATTCCTGTTTATGCTCAAACCATTTTGAGAGAAGCTGTTTCATTAACTTCATGCCTGTGGAAATGGGATTTGAAAAAAAAATTGAAGTTAAGACCAGATGCAGTACCAACTATATATTGGATTTCCAGGCCAAAGAATTCAATGAATGAAGCAACTGAGACATACTCTAGTTCAAAACGAAAATCTAAGGCTCTAGTGAAACGTAATGCACTGAAGGTATTATTAGCTATTTACTTATTAACTCACTAGAGTCTACAAGATCTAATATGTTACTGAACAATTAGTCAGAATAACTAGATCTAGATTTGTCGATATCTAGATTATAAAATACTAAAAACAATTTTTTTTAAATCTCATATTATGAGACCCATTGGTCAACCCAAGCCCATGTACCAGTATTCTAAATTAAAGACGAAAAATATGATTTGGATTAGTTCATTTCATTTAAATCTGACATATACTAAATTCATGTACTTCATTTTATAACAAACTATAATGGCCTTTAGACTGAAATTTGTTTTTTTATAGTTTTTATGCCCAGTGTGGCATATCTCCTCAAGAGGCCCCTGCCCCCCCCCCTCCCTAAAAGAAACAGCAAAATAAAACAGTGAAAATACTTTTTTATTCGAACTAATGTGTAGGTCTATTCATTGATAAACTATTGCTGATTGGTCAAAAAATCAATATAACAAAAAAAAGATACTACAAACAAATCTTACATGCTTTCTTGTTATTAAAACTAACAATAAATATATTGATAACTTTTTTCATCAATAGGAAAATTAGCTGCAAATTTTAAAACTTAAGTTGCAATTAACTCCTGATTAACTTAAGTCTGAAAAAAATTAGTTCGCACATTAACACACTTACAGAAATTGTCAGAAATATATTAATGCAAATTAAGACAATATTTAGAACTGAATCATCTAGATGAAATCATTTTTTTATTATTTTTTTTTTAAACTCAAGATCTCAAACAGGTCGATGATTCAGAAGCTTAAAAACAGCTACAAATAGTTGAAGCAGATGAAATTTGTTTTTGTCAATGTTGCTAGCATGAAATGCTCATCTCATGCTAATACAGAATCTAACCCCAACTTTTTCACCTGGCATCCTTTAATTTGTTGTAGCCAATACGTCTTTGACGTTCTGCTAAATCACCACATCTAATTTAAGCACATGCTCCAGTGATGTCGTCCTTACTACAAGTGAAGAATGTTTTTAATGTTTTTGGTTTAAGTGCATTGTCTTGAATTAATAATCATTGTTTTTTTAATGTATAGCTACACATCCTTTATTTCAGTTGGTACAGGGCCAAAAACCCTTGGAAGGTAGTTAAGAAAATGAATATGACATAGCAACTTACAATCTATCTGCTTTAGACCTAGTAGAAGAGTTTTCATCTGTACTAGCCAATTTCTCTTTAAATTTAGGTTTTAACCAACAGCTTGTTTAGGTGAGGACATGTTAGTGGTGTGATGAAGTTAGAAAAATTTGTGCAAACAGTCAAATGTACCAATATGTTACTGAATTGATTTCAGCTTCAACAGCCTGAATTCCTGCCATAGTTCAAGTAGACAATAAAATGACATTAATAATGTTGATCATACTTGGGTAGTAATTTCAGAAACTCTGAGAAATTACCTTGGTCTTTACAGTTCTTCTTCAGCTGATTATTTTGAGGTAGCATTATATCAGATTTGTACCATTTGTACACTTACATAGTTTCTATATCGTCAACTATTTCAACCTTAGATAATTTCTCCATCTAAGCTAGAAAACAAGACTTTTCAGTGTTGAGCAATGCCCATAATGTTGTTTAAATTACAGAACTGCATTTAACTAGTTAGTGATATATGTAATTGGACCACACAATGTCCTGCTGACCACAATCAAGAAACATAAACTAAAATTCTATGGCCACATCACAAGGCCCTCATGGCTCGCAAAGGTCTTTCTTGAGGAGGAACAGTACCATGAAAAAACAAATGGAAAATAGAGGAATCAATGGAAAGACAACATTAAAAAAATGGACAGGCCTGACATTAAATCCAAGGTTAAATTATGCCAGTTATGGACAGAAAGGAGAGAAAGACGGTTGGTAGATCTTGTGTGGTGCCCCAAAGATTTAACATTTTTGGTGAGGTGAGTTAGTGCTGAAAAAGAAAACATATAAGAAAAAAACATCTTATTAGAAACAAAAATGTTTATATCATTGTCATTGCTTAGTGTTCATACAAATTTACAAAAAAACAGTGAATTATTTTTGATGTCCCTCTTATCCCTTAATATCAGTTTGCCCGCACCACTTGCACGGACGCATATGTCTGTTACAGAGTTAAGTTTTAAGTCTTTATAGATCTAGATCAGGGGTGGGCAAATTACGGCCCGCGGGCCACATGCAGCCCGCCGAAGTGTTTTATGCGGCCCGCGAAAGCCTAAATAAATCATTGTAAATATCTAAAGACATTATTGAAACTTTTGATTCTTATCATTTGTAATGAAGAGGCTATAAAACATTGTCTCCATACGTCTTTCTAAAGAGTTATGACAAATAATGAAGATTATATTCAGTAGCAATACTATATAAATTTAGTAAAAGACATAGATCTAAGTCCTGGCCAGTATTTATTCTATGCTATGGAGAACTGTGTTGAAAGAGTTGGGTTGGCTTGTACATGGTGACAAGGGTAACAACTGATGGAGATTTGATGGACAACTGATGGAGATGGAGATGTCCTAACCATAAACTAGTAACTGCAAAGTTTACACAAAGCTACATAAAATTCACAGTGTATGTGTTGCAAGTTTATAACAATTATTTATATGCTCATGGGCCGCCCCTAGGCATAGTCAATGTATGTTGCTGCAAAGGTGCATGATTGTTAAATGACTGGCACAGGAACTACAGTTTGTTATTACACAAGAGGAATAGCGAAACTTGTACTCAATGTTATTGTTCGAAGTACATTACGTCTTAAATAAATTGCAATGTGTTTTTCCTTTTATTTTGTATATTCTTATTTTATTCGGGGCCACCAAATTCACATCGCCTATAGCCTCCAATTCTAAAAAGGCCGGTCCCGACTGGCAGTTCTCAAAAGTATGTGAAGATTTGGAATTAAAACATTCTGATGTTTTGTAACACAGTTGCATTCACTGGCCAATCATTAGATCAATATGGAATTTAAATAAATAAATTGTTAGGTTCCTTGATGGACATTGACTGTGACCTTTCTTTTCTAATGAAGAGTTGAAGACAAACTTCGTGTGTATCATCGGAAGCATTGTAATTTGTTGTTTGTACATAAAATGTATGTGTATCATAAATCTTTTCAAACAAAGCATATATATATATATATGTGTGTGTGTGTGTGTGTGCGGCCCGCCTCGTCCCCAAATTTCATTAATGCGGCCCTCGGTTGAAAAAGGTTGCCCACCCCTGATCTAGATCATATTTTTTTTTGAAGGAACATTTCTTACTTATTATTATAGACTTCTTCCGAGAATTATCTTTTGAATATCTCCAGCCCACACACAGTGGCGTAGCTAGGGTTTTAAGTCTCTATAGATCTAGATCATATTTTTTTTGAAGGAACATTCTTACTTATTATTATAGACTTCTTCCGAGAATTATCTTTT
>JADKLZ010081101.1:23739351-23755740 GCA_021533235.1 Biomphalaria straminea
GAACATTCTTACTTATTATTATAGACTTCTTCCGAGAATTATCTTTTAAATATCTCCAGCCCACACACAGTGGCGTAGCTAGGGTGGGGGGAGGAGGGGGAGAATTAAAAAATCCCCCCCCGGGCCCCCACTTGGTGGCGCCCCAAAGACAAAGAGTGTTTTTTACATACAAAATTATATATTATGCAAAATGCAAGGGCCCTCAAAGAGGTCAAAACCCCCCCCCCCGCCATGGCGGGCGCCGGGCGGCCCCCGGGCCTCCAAAACGATTGAAAATTCCTAGCTACGCCCTTGCCCTCACAGAATCTAAATAACGGGTGTTAGATCTAATCTAAACCAAGACTCCTAGCTCATGATTTCGTTTCCCCCCTATTTTTCTGCGTATTTTTCAAAATGAAAATCCTATTTTTTAATTATTTTTTTAAATATGTCTGGCCCACATATTTTCGTTAAATTTCTTTATTTACTTGTCCTGACGCCTATCACTTGAATATAGATCTAACACCTAGATCTACCCCGAGTCGAGTGTGACTCTAGGCGGTTCTAGTAACTAGGTCTAGATCTAGATGTAACTACATCTCTATAGAATATAGATCTAAATATAAAGATCTAGTCTAGATGTAGATCTAGATTCTAGTCTAACTAGACGAGTTGACGACTAGATTGTGACTGATTGTCTAGATCTAGACAATCTAGACTATTCTAGACTGACTTGAACTAGACTTAGACTTATAGCTTATACTTATATAGTTATAAGTTATTAGAGCCAGGACACCAAAATATTATTTAACAATGGTTATGACCTGTAGTGCGTATGGATGCCAAAACAGTGCTTTAATGTTTGGTATACATTTCTTTTCGTTTCCTAAAGATCCAGTATTACGTAAAAAATGGATAATTAAAACTAAGAGGGCTAATTTTAATCCTAGCTCTACAGCTGTGTTATGTAGTGACCATTTCAATGAAACTGACTTTGAATTAAGAACTCGTCCATCTTTTTTAAGGTCGATATTATTGCCAGAAGAACAAATTAAAAGAGTTAAGCCATGTTTGATTCCTGGAACGATTCCTAGTCATTTCAATTTTCAACACAAAGACCTATGCAAAGGGAACAAGAGAAAGAATATTGATTTAGACTTTGACGAAACTTCAAATGGACCAGTTGGAACTCAAACAAAAACAGCAAAAATAAGAGGCGCTTTTCTTAAAAGAGAGAGACTTCGAGTAAGTTTCAATCAAAGTAATCTCATGATCAGGAATAAATTTTTAGATTTGGTCCTTCTGAATCTTGATCTAATTCTGAGGAATTGTTTTTTAAACAATTTTTGAATATAAATCAACTCAAGCTAAAACAGAAAAATTAAGAGACTGTTAAGTCAGTTAAAAGATGCAGTAAAACAAAACAAAAAGAATACAACTTAATTTAAATGATTAAATGTAATATTTACTAATATATAAATATATATATATATTATATATATATATACTTAAACTTAATAGTCCATTGTCATAAAAACCCAGGGGTTTGTAAACAATTTAAAAGAAAAATACATATCCCATTTCCTTTGTAAATTATGCCTTTAAAGAACTTTTACTGTTGTTAAAACAAATAATAATTTAATAATAAACCTGAAAACCCCCAACTTAACACTACTTGGGTTCAAAATTCTGTAAAATGTCCCTAAAATAATTATCGACTTACAAGAAAAAATGTGGTTTCAGATCACTATTAACCGTGCTTGCCTAGCATAAACAGACTGGAGTGGTCGCATTTATCTGAACCCTTAAAATGCAATTGTGTTTTGATAAGGACATTTTGTTTTTCAATGAAAACAAACAGACTCAATGTACAGAGAAGTTCTTTGAGTGACTACACACCGATGCCTTGATCTTTTTCATGTTCCCTAGTCAACAGATATAGTATGACAGCGTAAGGAATCATTTTTTGGTACTGCTCTGTTCTAGGCTTAATACTTTGCAACAATCTGCTAAGATTTTTTCAAACTTTGCTATGACATCTTGGCTAAAAAATTTGATTCAAATATACGGTACTGATGTGTGCGTGTAGTTTTTTTTACAATCTTTTTTATTAATCTGTTCAAACAACGCAATTGTGTGGATGACATGTTGCTTTGACGATAAAATAGCAGATAGTAGAATGTTGAGGGGGCGCGGTGGTCGAATGGTTAAGCGCTCGGCTTCCGAACCTGAGGTCCTGGGTTCGAATCCCGGTGAAGACTGGGATTTTTAATTTCGGGAATCTTAGGGCGCCCCTGAGTCCACCCAACTCTAATGGGTACCTGACTTCAGTTGGGGAAAGTAAAGGCGGTTGGTCGTTGTGCTGGCCACCTAAAACACCCTGCTCGTTAACCGTTGGCCAAAGAAACAGATGACCTTAACATCATCTGCCCCATAGATCACAAGGTCTGAAAGGGACACTTTACTTACTTTAGTAGAATGTTGAGAGTTCAATCTGTTTTTCACTAGATTTTATTTTCTGGCACATTAAAAAATAGCAGAGTAGATAGGCTAACAAAAACCATAATCAAGCAAGTACAACCTGCGTCCTTATGTACTTCTCAGTGATAAAAATGACCTTAAAATATCTTGACTAACAATTTCTAAATATTATTCTTGGGTATGATCATATTTTCATAGAACAATATAATGGTTTATAAGATTTGACATTTGCAGTGGTTTCAGCTATGTTAGGGCAGATATTAACATGCATGTCCCAATTCTTCTTGTGTCAACTTTGTAGGTTTCAGCCTTTTATACAGCATCAGGCAATGACTGGATGGACTGTCATTCATGTTTTTTTTTTTTTAGAACCAGTTTGTATGTCAAAAAAATGTTTGAGATACTGTAGGCCATTTTTATGTTGCTGTAATAGATGTCTAGTAGAGTTCTGTTTTTGCACAAGGAACATTTTAACTATATGTCAGCAAAAGTTTAGCCAACGACAGATGATTATAAGTTGCCCAAAATGAGTCAGATTTAAGTTTTTCTGCCTCCCCATGTTCTATGATGTCTAATATATGTTTCTGTTGCTTCCCCTCTGTTGGCTTTGGGTTGTATGTAAACAAGTACCGGTATGAAGTAGATTTATGTAAACTCTTTACATCTGGGGTTCTCAACTGTGGGTCGCAACCCCCTTGGGGGTCGATTGACGATTTGCCGGGGTTCGCCTAAGATCATAAAAAATATGGATTGTTATTGTCTATTCTTCTATTGCTGTGTGTGTGTGGGGGGGGGGGGGGTTGCAGCAGAGTTGGAGTTTGCAAAAAGGGTTGCCGAGCATAAAAGGTTGAGAACCACTGCTTTAAAGTCAAAGTTTATTTTTACATAATAGTTCATTATTAGTCACACACAATAGCCGAGAATGAAGAAGAATGACAACAAAAAAGTACACAGTAACTAAATATCAGTTGCATACCTGTAGAATATTTGTAGTACACAAATAACAAACTAGTGTTTAAGAGGGAAGACATATTAGGAACTCGGTTTATTACGTAAAACATTAGCGGTGTTGCACTGACGCGCTAGTGTGCAAATTTACATATAATACTATTATGTTACATCTCTCTTCTTTAATTTAGAAAATCTATTTATCAGAATAATTAACAAACTAAACTAGTCAACTAAAAAGTCAATTCACAAATCAAGTCTCTTGGGTTTGTTAACTACTCTGCCTGAGCGTGTCACGTAAGGTTCATGAGGTCTAGAGGTGTTAGAAGAAGCAGTGTGTAGTGGCGGCTCCTTATCTAGCGTAGTTTGTAATCTTGGACTCTCTAGATGTTGTGGCTCCAGTTGTTCTGACATGTCATCTGGAAAGTCATAACTATTGTCAAATCTATTTGCTTTCTCAGAAGACTTTCGGATGTGTTTTCTGTTTCTTCTGTAGACCTGCTTTCCACTTTTGACATTATATGATCTAGGCTTAGAATGCTTTGAAACTATTGTTCCTGGTTTCCACTTTGAATTAAGTTGCATTCTGACTGCCGTTCCGTCTTGTAGTGGATTATCACTCTTAACACCTTTCCTCTTGTCATAATAATGTTTCTGAGACTGTTTCTCTGAGTCAAAGTGTTTCTTCACCACCTTGAGATCTGGTATCTTAGATGTGAGTATTTCCTCGCTCGAAGGTAACAGATTTCTGGGTCGGCGTCCCATGAGTAATTGTGCTGGCGACAAATTAATATTAGTCAGTGGAGTAGTTCTGTAGTCTAATAGCGACAGAAACTTGTCTTCGCTTTTCTTCCACAGTTTCTTCACTGTCTGAATAGCTCTTTCAGCCTCGCCATTTGAACTCTGAAAATGAGGACTCGACATTTCATGCTCTATTCCATATGATTTACAGAAATTCAGGAACTCTCTAGAAGAGAACTGCGGCCCGCTGTCTGATCTTAGTCCTCTAGGTATTCCATGGCATGCGAATATACTTTTCATTGCTTCGATGACATCTGATGTAGTTTCCTGTGACAGTTCTTTGACATCGATAAACTTTGAGAAGTAGTCGACTAGAAGAACATACTTTTTCCCCTCAAAGTTAAACAGATCACATCCAACCATGCTGTATGGAAGGTCTGGTGTCTTGGTAGGCATTAGCGGTTCTGACACATTTTGATTCTGATGTTCAGCACACCTGCTACAATCCCTAACTGTCACTTCAATGTCTGCATTCATGCCTGGCCAATACATGACTTCTCTGGCTCGCTGCTTACACTTCACTATTCCTAAGTGAGTCTTGTGAATCAGATTCAGCATGTATTTACGTAAGCTTGGTGGCATGACTATTCTCAGACCTTTGTAAATAATACCATCCGAAGTTGATAACTGGTCTCTGGAATCCCAATATGGCCTGACTTCAATTGGAGTCTCGCTTCTTGTGTCTGGCCAACTAGTCATTATTACTTCCTGAAGCACTGAAAGTTCCTTGCTTGTACATTCTTGAATTTCACTGTATTTCGAATCACTTACAGAGATCATATGCACTGAATCATCTGTAGATTCACATGTCTGTGTAATAGTTCGTTGTAGTAGTCCTAAACATTCTGCAGTGTCACCACTCAAAATGTTCTCTTAAGATCTACAACTTCAAACGTTGCTTTCACCTCTTTTGTTTTGTTCTTCAAAGGTAGCACCACTGCTTCTAAAGTCTTAATAACATGATTAGTGTAAGACTGAGTGACTTTGCTGAATAAGCAAGTTTTACTTTGTCTTTGAGCTTTTCAAACTCTGACTTGACAAGTATGTTGCATCTTGCACCAGTGTCGATTCGGAAAACCAATGTCTTTCCATGTACGACCAGTTTTACAGTCCACTTGTCTTCAATGACATTGATGTTCTCAACTTTACCCTTCTTAGACTGGCTACTTGCAGTGCTAATAGGTATAATATTTTCATCACTGTGGCTGTCATCTTCTACTAGATTAACGTTGCGTCTTTTTCTGCACATTTGATACCAGTGGTTTCTCTTCTTGCAGAAATTGCATGTGGTTCCTATTGCTGGACATTTTCCTTTTTCATGGCTCTTGCCGCATTTACTACATAACCTTTCTGAGTTGTCTTTAGACTTCCGCTTAAGTACCTTGTGTGACTGTCTCTTGATTGCTAATACTTCTTGGCCCCTAAACATTTTCGCTTGGCTTTGCGACATCTCATATTGTTGTCCAATCTCTATAGCCTTGCTAAGGGTCAACTTCTGTCCCTGATCAAGTAGTCTTAATTGTACTTTTTCATGTATGACTCCACTAATGATCAAATCAATAAGCATATCATCTGGATTATCATACTCACAGTCCATAAAGAGAAGCTTTAGGTCTTTAACAAAGTTATCAAAACTTTCGCCTTCTACCTGCTTTCTCTGATGTGCTCTAAATCTAGACACTCTTTTATTTTGTCTTGGCCTTATGAAGTCTTCTATTTTCTTTAATAGCAATTGCGGATCTCCCTCTTCACTATCAGTAATATTTAGAGTTTTGTAAACTTCACGGCCTTGTTGACCTATCCACATTCCCAGCCATCCGGCCTTTTGTTTACTATCGGCACCAGCTAACGGTCCTTTGAAACAAAAGCTCACCTGCTGTTGGAATCTTAAAAACTCTTGATACAGATCTTTAGCATTCCAATTCAAGATTGGTTGCTCAAAATAAAAAGAAGCCATTATTAGATTACTAAAAACCTTTGTCTGGACAGCTTTTTAAGTTTTCTTCTGACACCATGTAGAATATTTGTAGTACACAAATAACAAACTAGTGTTTAAGAGGGAAGACATATTAGGAACTCCGTTTATTACGTAAAACACTAGCGGTGTTGCACTGACGCGCTAGTGTGCAAATGTACATATAATACTATTATGTTACAATACCTTAGTTTTACTTGTGATATTGTGAGCATGCCAATGTTGTTTGTTTATGTAAGCGGCCAGCCCTCCCCCTGGCTTTGCCACTATCTATAGTTCTATCTGCTCTATACAAATAAAATGCATCCAAGTTTACCCAAGTATTGGGATTACTGAGTTTTCAGGAAGTAGGTAGAAATGTTTGCAGCACCAATCTAAGTCTATCCAAGAAATTATTATAAAAGGAGCTAACATTGCTTAGTACAATGGAAGGCAAATCTTCATATTGTCATCATTTCCTCATTCCTCCTCTACTACTACATTTATTACCTATTGTCTATATGCTCATTGCAGTTTATAAATGTGTCTACATAAAATCATTGATGATCATATTATTTATCATTTGCACTTAAGCACTAGTTCTTAGCATGCCCAGTAGCCCATACAAACAAGTTCCATTCTCCCTGAATAACAATAGCGCTGACATGCAAAGAAGAATAGAAAATGCTGATAGTTATGTCACAATCGCCTGCTGAGCGGCACCTTGAATGCTACGTTTGAATCAAGAACTAATTCCTTTAGATTCAGTTGTTTGATTTTAATTGATATGCTTTCGTAAAGCTATAAAAATTTGTCATTCTAGGTTTTAGCAGAAATAGACTTTGGAACAACGTCAAGTAATTCCTCACAGAACATTCCTTCTGAGCTTTCAGAGGTAAACAATGAAATTTGTGTTTTTTAAACATCGTTGATATTTCATGTCTTAAGTACTAAAATTTAAACAGTATGGGTAATTAGTAAAGTATGTTACAATTACTGTAGATTTCTCAAAATTTCTTTAAGTTCTAAAAAAAAAGACTGACCAAAGATTTAAAAAAAAATAAATTTAAATGATAAATTTTTAATTACAATTTTCATTTTTGTATACATTTTTGATTTAGTAAAACTAAGATCACGATTTTATTTTAAATTCTCAACATGATTTCATATTTTGAGATAGTTTTACTTAATAGCCAGAAATATTTTTATTGATTTTGTACTATCCAATGAGCTATCTTATATATAATTAGATGTATTAGTATATATATCTGATCATTGTAGAACTACGATTTATTCATTTTAAAAGACCAATATTTTTTTCTAGTCTTCCAATGACGGTAGTGTTAGTGACAGATGCTCCATTAGTCAACCAAGTCAGATCATCAATGAATCACCGGGGCTTGTGTTGCAGGTACTTGTTTGACTTTAATTTGTGAAATAAAACCAAGACCAGTGAATTTGTATTTTTATGTATACCTTTTGTGGGATCACTTTTCCACTACTTATTTAGATATTTTTCTACATTTATTGGATGGTTATAATTTAAGAAATACTATTTTTTCTAAAGTGCTTAAGTATTTTGAAATAGGGTAATGAAATATCACCAAGCAGCAAGAGAAATGATGTACCGGTACCAACAAATAGTAAAGGAAAAGTAATACCACCAAGAAACAAAGGAAATGTAATACCACCAAGAAGCAAGCGAAATGTAATACCACCTAGAAGCAGGGGAAATGTAATACCACCAAGAAGCAAGGGAAATGTAATGCTACCATCAAGTAGTAAGGGGCCTAAAGGAATACTTATCTTGGAGACTTTAAAATCACAGGTATTTATTTTGTGTTTTCTGTGACATTATTTTTGTGTGTATAAAATCTAAAGCTGAGACTAACTTGTATCTAATTCTTCTTCTTTGACTTTTATAAAACAAATAAGATTTTCTTCTTGGATTAACTAATCATTTTTTATGTTGATGTGTTAGCAAGTTCTCCAAATCAATTGAAGAATTTTCCACTCCTAGTGATTTGTGATAAACTATCACAGCGCACTTAAGGCACAAGTCAATGTACATATGATAAAGTGAAATTTATTTACCTTTATGTTCTACAACTGACAGATCTATAGAATAATCTAGAAATAATAAAATAACTAAATGTGTGAACTCTTTCTCTCCGTAATTATTTAACACATTCTGGTGGAATTAATGTTGGTATCATCAGTTGGAGAGAAAGAGTTAAAGCCTTCACAATTACTTCCAATTTATGTGCAATAAAATTTATACCGGGTATAAACACTTTTTCAACATAAGCTAAGATAGTGTAGTAGTTATTTTTATACATATAGTTTAATGAGTTTGGCAAATCTTTTTGCATTTGTGTAATACATTCAAATTGTAGTGTTTACATTAAACAAGTCTAAATTTATTTCACTAGTCAAATTCTGGTGGACTAGTTGATTTGATTTGCCAAGAAATAAAATTAATTGTACTATCAAATATTATTTAATTTTTTTTTTTCATATAACAGAATAACGAAAGGCAACCAAGTGGCAGAAGTATTCTTTTCTTGAAGAGACTAGAGCCACAGGTATTTATTGAATGCAGGCTTGAGCCAAAATATGATACATGCTTAAACATTTTGATTTTTTTTTAAACAAATTTTATGAAAGCTACTTTGCTAAGATTTAGACAGTGAACCAAAAATAATTGTAGTTTTTCTTCTTCTTCAAGCAAGCTTTTTACTGCTGAGCTGCGAGCTCTTTTGCAGACTGTGCCAAGCAAAAATAGTGTGCTGTTTTCTTCAATTGTTCAGCACTGCCGTACAGTGTTCATTGCGCTTTAGTGGTAATAGGGTCTGCCTAAGGTGGATTAGAAAGGGGCATTCAAAGAGGACCTGTTTACAGTTTCATAGGGGTGGGCACAGTGTCTATAAAGGGGAAGTTGTGTGGAATTTATTTTGTTCAGATGGTAATTTAACAGAGGTGTGTGTCCTGTGCTTATTTGGAAGATTGTAAATTGCGCTTTGCAGGGGAGCAATATTGTCCAGTTTGTTAGCCATAGTCATTTCTTTGTACATGGCTCTGCCTGTGTTTCCTGATGCCCATTGGTTGAGCCACTCCTCTTCTCTTTGTGATTGTTGACTAACATTGACCTTAGGTTGTGGTAGTTAACAGGTCTATCTGGTTCTTCCATAGATTATCCTGCCTTTGGATAGTTTATCTGCCTTTTCATTTCCCATTATGCCAATGTGTACAGGGATCCACTGTAGTGTGATATTGATATTTAGTTTGATATCATCTGATGGATTATCACAATTAGTGTTGTCAACTCTCCTGGGCTTTCCTTCATATAATTTTTTTTCCACTTTCTTTAATGATATGGTAACATTTGTAGTTTTATTTGTGCTACAGTATAAAAATAAATAAAACAAGTCTATTGATTTGGATAGATAATAATTCTAGTTTGTAGTCTATCACTTATTTCTTGATTCTTAATCTAGTTTTTCAGATGTTTTGTTGTTTTTTTTTCACCAGGAATCACATGCAAGCCAACCGAGTAAACCTGTTATCACAGATAGTCTTCTACACAGAACTGACTGTTTTACTCTGAAAAGTATCTTAAAAGGTAATACTACTGACCAGGAATCACATGCAAGCCAACCGAGTAAACCTGTTATCACAGATACTCTTCTACACAGAACTGACTGTTATACTCAGAAAAGTATCTTAAAAGGTAATACTACTGACCAGGAATCACATGAAAGCCAACCAAATAAACCTGTTATCACAGATACTCTTCTACACAGAACTGACTGTTTTACTCTGAAAAGTATCTTAAAAGGTAATACTACTGACCTAGACCATCAGAAGTCTTCAACACCCAAGCAAGGTATATTTATTTGAATGTATTTTTTTGGTTAAATTATCACTATTAACTGCCTTGAAACTTGGATTAGCTTCTCATGTCTGAAACTTTGTTGAAGTTTATTGCAGTTACTAAAACAAAAATACAGTTGAAAAACTTATTGAGGACCACTATGAATGAAGCTCTTTGATTCTGAGCTGATCTATATGGCTTTCTTGCCCATATTATTTTTCTGCATTCTCTCAGGAAATGTTAAATTCTAGTCTAGTGACACAGTCATTATGGAACTGTGAGTTTTCCTTTGAAAGGCACTCTTTCCAAATCTTAGAACAAAATGGCTTCAGTTCTGCTACAAAGGCACTAATTTAACTCTTTCTCTCCGTAATTATTTGCCACATTCTGGTGGAACCAACGTTATTATCGTCAGGAGAGAAAGAGTTAAATCAGTTGCTCAACCTTTTTTGGGAATGAGGGCCTTAAACTTTTACTACAGTCATGGGCAACATCACCACAAAAAAAATCCTAAAGTCATTGCAGCCCAACTTATTAAGTTTCATTGTGCAGTGTGGACAGAAGTGGACAAGCCATGGGTGTCACAGGCTGGATATGATCTGTAGGTCATAGTCTGAGCATCCTTGATTGAAAGTATTAGCATGAGAAAACTGTGTTGAAATCTCTGAACAAAATTTCACAACTGTAAAAAATCACACTTAAATATGCGTTTCCTTACAATGTATAAAGAAGGCATTTGCAATATTGTTAAAATAATTATGGATACATTGTCACATTCATGATTTATATTCCCCATGACAAAACTAAATATTATAGCAAGCCATGAAAGCTGTTTAATAAATTATGAAGAAAGTTAAATAATTCATTATCAAGTTTAATTTTTCTTTCAATGCACCTTCACCAATCCCTTAGTCCATTGGACCGTTGGGCACCACACATATATACGTATAGCAGTTCATTCACTGATAGGCCTGTCCATTTTTTGATGTTGTCTTCCTATCACTTTCTCTGTCTGCCTCTTCTTCTTCTTCCTGGTTCTGTTCTCTGAAGGAAGGTCTTTGCGAGCCCTGGGGACCTTGTGATGTGGTCATGGAATTTAATTTTTTTTGACAGTGGTTAGCAATTACTTCCAATTGAATTTTTAAAGGTTCACTTGTTAATTTTTTATTTAAAATTTCATTATGTGTATTTTTTTTGTTGAATTCATTAATATTTAGAATTTATACCTGGATTACTTTAGTTGTGTTTAATTCTGTTCTTCAAATTTAAGTTATTAAAGTGTTGATTATTCTAAATTGAATTATTAAATTAAATTTAGTTGTAAAAAATTCCTGGCATACTCTTGGATATTGTGTCACAAAATGTATACTTGGAAACAGTGCTTTTTTTGTAAAAAAAAAAAATTAAAAAAAAATAGGTGCCAGTACATCACTAGTTGATTGTCTAACTTTTAACTACTAGAAATTTATAATGTAAAATACAAAAAAAGTAACATTTTTTTCAAAAAGGTGCTGGTATGCTGTATTAGTGTGAATTGTTACAAAAAAGCCCTGCTTATAAATAACAAAATTGTATTAACAAGTATCACACATTTTTTAAAAAATCTTTTTGTGTTATGCTTAAGTAATTGAAATGGTGTAATGTTTATGTCTTATAAATGGTTAGGCTCACATTTAAAATAAAAATTGTTTTGTAGAGTTAGGCCATTTACTTACAGGATTTTTTATTTCTACCACTTTTGCCAATTTTTTAAAATTCATTTTTAGATATACCGTTACCATGCAATGCTGAAGAAGAAACAGTAATGACAGAAGACTTGAGAAATGAGATCAATAATGATTCTCATAATAACACTACTGTCACATTACCACAGCCTGCTAAAGAATCATATACAGAAGAATTTTGTGTAAGTTTTGCTTTTATGTTAATACTAGCCTGACATTACCTGCGGCCTGAGAGCCTTAGTTTGTGTTTACAAATCTAGTGGATTGGATTTAGATCTATGTTAAACCGAGCTAATGATCCTTCTACTTTATAGTATAGATTTTTGTTAACAGCTCCTTTCCTATTAATGTGCTTTAGCCTTCTAAAATGAGTGAATAAATAGCAATATCCTTTGCAGGCTTGTTGGATACAGCAGAGAGTAGAGACAAGATTTATGAAGCTATTTCTGAGCACCCAAAAAAAAACATTTTTTAAACATTTCGTAGCACTTGGCTTCTGAACTGAAGGATCTCTGATCTGAATCTCGGTGAAGACTGGGAATTTGAATTCCTGGATTAGTTGTTGAAAGTAAAGGCAATTGTTTGTCATGCTGGTTACATGGCACTGTTAACAGAATCATTACATTATCTGCCTAATAAATTGCAAGGTTTAAAAGGAATATTGTACTTGACTATGTCATTTAAACATTCAAATGGCTTATGTTAGCTATTTGTAATATGTTGTAATTCTTATCATATGTCACCATGTAGATCTAAACATTGAAATGAAGAGATGATACATTTTTTCTCCAACCAGGACATAGATGTCAAGGAAGAAGTATTAGAAGAGTGTTTAGACATAGATGTCAAAGAAAAAGTATTAGAAGAGTGTTTAGACATAGATGTCAAGGAAGAAGTATTAGAAGAGTGTTTAGACGCATCACTGACAGACACACTCACCCAAAGTCTGATCATGACCTGTGAGACAGCAGAAGATGGTAAGCTTATATATTTAACTAGAGAACAAATGAGCAGAAGATATGAAGCTGTACATATTTAACTAGAGAACAAATAAATGCATCATATTTAGCATAAACAATGCAGATGCAGTCATTGGCAAATATTCTACCAGTCTCTTGTCATAGATATACCTTCTGCCAGTTTCAATATGGACATATGCTCAAACATTTCCTGTCATAGACAGATATTTTAACTGTTGCTTATTTTTTATTGAAACTTGTATAAATGCTTTCTGGTTTATGTTCATTTGATTGTCATGACATCTGTTTTCTGGTCTATGTCTAGTTGATTGTCATGACATGCGTTTTCTGGTCTAAGTCCATTTAAATGTCATGACATCTGTTTTTCCATTGCATACGTATTTGATTTTCATCATCTCTAGTTATGTGATATTTATGGATATAATTTGGGTGGTTCTTGAAATATGAATAGAGGCAGGCAAAGAAACTAGTTATTAGTGATAAGTTTACTTAAGGCAATTAGAGTTAAGACAGATTTGTGATGAATTTTTATTTTCATATTTGCTCATGATTTAAATTCCTACTAAATGTTATGCGACCATTTCAGAATCTCTTCGCTCTGAAATCACAGATTTTGTGGACGTCAACAGGGTCTCAAGATTCGATTGCTATGATCATTTCCCTGCCAAGGCTAAGAGGAAGGCTAAAAGA
Source organism: Biomphalaria straminea (assembly GCA_021533235.1). Lineage (NCBI taxonomy): Eukaryota > Metazoa > Mollusca > Gastropoda > Planorbidae > Biomphalaria > Biomphalaria straminea. Next base: position 23,752,783 of record JADKLZ010081101.1, read on the forward strand.
TGTCAGCGGGAAGGCTGTCGCAGGAAGTCCTTCATCTACTGCAGGAAATGTCGCGTGTTCTTGTGCATAAGTGGTAGAGACACTGAAGAGGATTGCTTTTATGTGTATCACCATCAGTGACAGCAAGAAATGTTGTGTGCATGGATTGATACTGACAATGATGTTGTTTGTTGTAACACTATGTTAAATTAAAATAGACCTGTAGTTTTTTAAAAAGTGATAAGGACCTTGTTAATGGTGTTCTTTGATTGGATGTCAGTCAGAAACTTCTAAGGAATGAAAATATTTCTGTGAAAACAGAGTTAAAAAAGAACATTATAGATTATAGTGGCATGACGCTAGTTCACTGGTGATTCACAGTTGTGTAATTTAAATAATTTGTACTGAAAAATCAGTGCTCAATAATCTGGCCACAATTGGGCCATACCCTGGCAGGCAAGTGTTGGTCAGCGTTTGCAATTATTTTCATTACACACTTCTTGATGCCTTCTTAAAGTGTTTTTTTTTTTTTTTTTTTTTCTGTCTCATCAGATAATGTTCTGTGGTAAAGGCTCTCTGCCTGCATCAAGTACACACTTTTCCTTTGTTTAAAGGTATTTGATCAGTTTATTCTCTTGATGTGTTCTGAACTAGAACAATACAGTGCAGTACTGTAACATGACAGAACACAGTATGGAGCTCCACATTGAACCAAGCTTTCAGTACTCTACCCTAGTATAAACTAGCAGAGTTGGCAGCATGCGTTGTAAATATATTTATATTGTTTTGTACATTCTCTTCCATTCATTTCAGTTTTTTAAATACTTTACCTTAGAAATTCAGTCTCTTTCATAATAAATATTATTCATAATATGTAATGATCCTCTGAGGAAAGGGAGATCACCAACATATAATGAAGAGAGGACAATAAGTTACATACAATATATTGTGATATTCATACTAGACAAAAACCACTAAAAAAAAAAAAGGTTTGTATCTTATGCAAGCATTGTTGATCAGGCTAGAGTGCTGTCATGTTTGCTAATTATGTTTTTTTTTTCAATATTTGTGTACTGATCCTATGAACCTGGGAAACATGCTCCTTAAGGGGAATAATGTAATTTTAGTAATCAGTATTTTAGTATGTGATGCTACACTGTGTGACTTGGCTTATTCCTGTGTACCGCCAGGGGGAGCATAGGGCTGCAACCACACCTCTCCAACAAACTCATCTGCTCCCAAGTCATTCCAATATCCTCAGCTTCTCAAATGACTACAGTTTTGTTTATGGCTACCCAATCTTTCCCTATGGATTCTAATCCATTGCCTGCCTTGCTACATTTGTAGTTGGTTTTTGTAAGGTCCAGCTCCAATTTCTCAATTTTAATCTCTTGTGCTATGGGTTTCTGCTACATTTTCAGATTAAATTAAATAACATTGATTAATTTCTCCGTTGCCAACAGAATTAAAAAAAAAAATTCCTACCAGAAACTTCTTATTTGAGAGTAACATCATTATAGATAGGGAAACAAAAGGATAATTAGAAGATTGAAGTCAGTCACCTTCTTGCAAACATGTATCCCACTCACAATTGATCCTCAAACCTGAACTTGCCCTGGCTTTCTGTTCCAGCCTCCTCTGCAGTCAGATGATATTTTAAAACACTTTTGTCTCCCCTTACCAAGAAAAAATATGCAAAAAAATGTATTCACATTTATCATGATTAGTTAAGGATTATGTAATGTATTCACATTTATCATGATTAGTTATATGTCACAATTATTTAATAGGGATAACTTTTACATTTATATGATTTTACATTTGATACATTTCTGGTTTTAAATGTTGACATGATTTTGTTTTAATGTATTGAACTATGGCTTCCAATGTTTAGAAGGTTCTTGAAACATTCTAGAAAAGTTGCTATAATGAAGTCATTAGGCAGAGTAGGAGTATTGGCTTCAGCTGTAATTTCTTACAAATATTTACTAGACTTTGCCTGGCTACTTGTATGGATTGAGTTATAATATACGAAATTGTAGAGCAATTTAGAAAGGGGGTAAGAATCATAGAAACTTTAAAGTAAAAGTTAAATAATTATTAATTTTAATTTTTAAATTTTATTTCACATATGATTACTGAAATTCTAAGTTTTTTAGATTTATCTGCAAGTCATTATGTTAAGTTTTCTGTTAAGATTATCACCATAGAACTAGGATGTAATTATCTTTTTCGAAGTAATGTCAGATAAGAGGATTCATTTTGAATGTAACAGTATTTCTAGTTTTTATGGACACTGTATTTTATCCGATCATATGATTCATTTTGAATGTACTAGTATTTAAAGTTTTTATGGACATGTATACATCACTCTGCTCAAATTTTGAATTTTTTCTTTATTGGCGCTGGAAAGACTTAACATGGAATGTATGTTGGAAGGTGTGTGATTGTAGTAAACTGAACTATGTACCTGTGTGTGTGTGTTTTACTGATTACTTTTCTGTTTTGAAAATGAAAATACTATTTGACTATTATAAAGTGTCCTTGTATGATAAAACTTAGTTTTAGAGTTTACTTTGTTTTTGTGTATAAAGTTTTCTATTAATGGTATATTTTTTTAAAAATACTAAACAAAATCATTAACTTGATTACACTTTATCAGTAGTTTAATACTAAGAAATTGAAGGATGTAAATACATCAACAAATTTCCAAGGGAGAGAAATGTGACATTTTAAAAACTCATGATGAATGTAAGTGTAAATAAAGGGAGATTATTGAGCAAATGCTACATAGCTACTTTTTTTTTTTTAGGAAACCTCAGCTTTTTAGCTTTGGACATCAGTTGTCGAGCTGTTTACATCCTAGGGATCCTTGGGCTTTTGCCTCTTTTCTTTGCCTTTTTTTTTCAGGCTGTTGGGCTTTCATATTTTTTAATTTTTTTTTTTGTAAACAAAATTTTATTTTTGTAAGTTAACCTA
>JADKLZ010081101.1:23886522-23900483 GCA_021533235.1 Biomphalaria straminea
GGGGGGGGGAAGGGGGAGAAGTAAGAGGTGGCGAGGAGGAATGTGCAGCAGGGAGTAATAAGAGCTGTGTGGAGGGGGGAAGGGAGTAAAATGGGGGTGTTATAAGAGCTGGTGGAGTCCACTGCGGTGTAATCTTATTAACCTTGCCTGGTAATGTCCAGCTTAACTGGATTGAGGCCACCCATGCATCTGCTCGCGTGGAGCTAACGATGTCTACGCAGCCGTTCCTTTCACAGTTTGGGCGTCGCCATCAGCTAGGTGGTGCAAGGAAGAGGGGGGAGGCACCTTATTACATCAGTTTACCAGCGGCGCAAGGAGCCAAAGGGTTAAAGAGGACACACCGGTCACAAACAGAGTAATCTCATTACGATGTTGCCATCTGTTGTCTTTTATTGCCCTGATTATTCAATTAGTCAAGAACCACAAGAAGAGACATAACTGCTACGATAAAATAAACAAGTCTCTAGCTCTCTCTTTACTGTCATTCCAATTGTAAACAATAGCCTAACTAAACGAAGAAACTTTTTTTTCCATTTAAATACATCGACAACCTAAATCATTGTCAGTTGGATAAGAAAATGGGTCTAGATTTTATTCGTATACATGAGACAAGACAGACTAATAGAGCTATGGATATGCTATGGATCTGTTACATATGTTCTGTTAGGATGCTCTAGGATCGGTTATTTTTTTCTTAGATCTGTTACAGTTGTCTAAGGTCTGTTACGCTCGTTTTGTTAGGATGTTCTAAGATCTGTCATATTGATGTTAGGTCTGTTACAGTTGTCTAAAGTCTGTTACATATTAAGATGCTTTAAGATTTATCATATGGGTATGCTAAAATGCAGTAAGGTTTGTAACAATACTCTAAGGTCTGTTAAAAAGCTATGAGGTCTGTTGCAATGCTCTAAGGTCCGTTACATTACTATAGGGTCTATTGCAATGCTCTAAGCACTAAGGTCAATGTCCGATACAATGCTCTATTGTATGATACCTAGCTCCAAGATCTGTTACATTGCGCTGAGGTCCATTACAAAGCTGTAAGGTAAGTTACAATTCTTTGTTGATAGTTGTCTTTTTTTATTGTTCTAAAGTTTGCTAAACAGCTATAAAGTTTGTTAAAATGTTTTGTTTTGTTACATTGCTCTACGGCCTGTTACATTGTTCTAATGTCTGTTTTTCTTTTCCGACACTCTATTCTCTAAGCTCTGTTACATTGATACTGCCAAAGCTTTTCCTTAAAATTGACAGTAACAAGAATTGAAGAGTTAAATAAAATAGTAATTTATTAAAACATAAAAGAACTATATCATTTTCTGTAATCGTGCATAGATTAATAAAATAAACATTCTAAAGAGATTTATTAGACATTTCTTAATTGTAACCTCCTTTTCTTTAAGAACAAAGTGCCGCCCTTTAATGTACTATTTGTATATAAATAAATAAAAAATAATTAGATTCTACTATCTTTTCTCTACACCCTGACAAACAAGATTACAAAGAGAGTTTGTGTGATACACAAACTCAGAGGCGGCCCCCGTCGGAGTCGGATCCCTGTTATATCCGCCTATTCGCAAGATGTTTCGTATGTTCCTTCTAAGTTGAAAATAATTAACTTCTCGCTGGACGACGGAGGATGGCGAGCAGGGTATAAACCTGCCTTATCTTGATGTTTGCGCACTAGACTTTAGTTCGGATTTATCGTTGGTCTCTTGCTCAATTCCTGTATGCTCCCATCCTTAAACTATCGCAATATTTCTGAAAGAACAGTAAAGGTTAAATCATATTTTCAAAAGTCTTTAGTGTTTTTTTTTTTATCTAACCGTGACGGACAGACCAACCAACAGACAAAACGCACAAAAATATGCTTCTTTCATTCTAATGGGGGCACTAAACAATTTTTTTTTTTTAAATTTGATTTTTAAAAAAATTTAAGAAATTAGTTTAGAATCATGTCATTGCCGGGCTTTACGCTAGTACACGCAAGTTGCTGCTAAAAGTTCATTTAAAAAAAATGTGCGTGATATCTATATCGGGGGAGCATTTCTTATAGTAACATTTCCTCCCTTACATTTACGTAATTGTTTTTGAATTGGTGTTTTGTTATTAAAAAATCGCTTGCATAATTAATTTTATAAATTAAACGGTTTGCTTTTAGAAAATTAAAATTAGCCGTTTCACCTAAACTTTTCAAGCCGCATTTAATGGTGAAAAAATATTTTTCGTATCTCTTCTAGTTTTGGCGCCCTGATTCGGACAGACGGACATTTTGCACAAACCTAATAGCGGCTTTTCCCTTTACGGGGGCCGCTAAAAAAAAGCAACAGAAGTTGTTATTACTAGCTATGTCAGTTTATTTATTACCTACCAATGGTGTACCTTATGTCATCAGGTAGATTAAGTCAACAAACTTACCCTCTTTCAAGAACTCAGGTAAGGAAATAGATCAGGCGTCCCAAAAACATTCAGAAACACGAACATCACAATCCTTAAGATAATTTCACGTAGTTCTGATAAAAAAAAAGATAAAAAAAAAACAAAAAACATAAAGATGGTATTACCTAAAACATTTACCTTAAAGATGGGATCCGCTTTGTTCAAAATGTACATGTTACTGGTAAAGTGCAAAGTCCAGACATTCTTTAGAAGTATATGAAAGTAAACCTCCCCTTTCAGACCTTGCCAAGTCAGATGATGTTAAGGTCTAATGTTTCTGTGGCCCACGGTTAATAAAGCTTGTCTTCGAGATTAATCAAGAATGCAGCTACGCAGCCCTAGCTGGGACCTACACATTTTGTCACACCCACGGTTAAAGAGGGTGTAATGAGGCCAACACAACGGCCAACCGTCTTTACAATGTCAGGTACGCATTAGAGCTGTGCGGACTCATAACCCGTGACCCCTGGTTCAGAAGCAAAGGCTTTACCGCTCAGCCACCGCGCCTCTAGAAAATTATAAACATCGTGGTAATAGAACAATGTGGTGAAAACGTATTTTTAAAGTATTCAGGGAACCTTCGTATTTTTAAAGTATTCAGGGAACCTTTGTATTTTTAAAGTATTCAGGGAACCTTCGTATTTTAAAGTATTCAGCCAACCTTTATTTTTGTTGGCGGGGGGGGGGGGCGAATAAACGGAATTTCACCATAAGAAATAAAATGATTCTCTAAAAAGAAATACGGAAAAAATTGAAGATACACTATACTGTTGATGGTCGTTGACTTATAGCTCCGAGCTGCTAGTAGACAACTAAACCTGTGTGGGATTATTATATTTTAACTTATACAGCTTGAAATAGCTTGAATACTATGGACTTGTTTTTAAACTGTCTATCCACTTCCTTATACTCCTGCTCGTCTTTCGTACTTAATACAGCTCACCTTGCATCATTCTACAAGACTAACATTTTCATTAAATGCTCTCTCAGCGCGGTGGCTGAGTGGTAAAGCGCTTGGCTTCCGTACTGGAGGTCCCGGGTTCGAATCCTGGTGAAGACTCGGATTTTTATTTCGGGATTTTCCGGCGCCTCTGAGTCCACCCAGCTCTAATGGGTAACTGACATTAGTTGGGGAAAAGTAAAGGCTGTAGGTCGTTGTGATGGCCACATGACATCCTCGTTAACCGTAGGCCACAGAATCAGATGACCTTTACATCATCTGCCCTATAGACCAGAAGGTTGGAAAGGGGAACTTCACTTTTTTACTTTTATGCTTGACAAAAATGCCATTTTACCTTAATATAATTTGATAAACATTGTTATCATGTTTGGTATATTTTTTTCTACATAAAACTTCTAAGTATTATTGTAAAAGTGGATCATTTCTATGTAAAAAAAAAAAACGGATTGCATATTTAAATTCCTTTATACAAAAAGAGGTTCACTTTCAGAATTCTAAAACCAGCCGCTACAACTATTTTTAGCTCGCTAAAGATTAAGGTTAAACCAGATTTTCAAAGCGCTTTTAGCTTTTGGGATGAAACCATGACAATAAGATGGACAGACGGACCGAGAGACAGACGAATAAAGAGACAGCGCAAAACTATAATAGAGGCTGTTCAGTTGCGGGTGAAACAGTTATTATTAATGTCTGTCTTAACATACATCTACGGTATTATTTTGTCTTTCTCTGAGAACTTAAATTATCTACATGATAAAAAAGTGTTTAAAAAAAAAGGTTTGCTTAATTAAACTGAACTTACGGTTTCAATTTTCTAATTCACGTATGTTATGAATTGCAGATAGAAGGATGATCACTACTTAGTACATATATTCATGCCTTACTTTACCTATTCATGTTGATTGAGATTTCAACTTTACCGTGCCACTAGTTTTCCAAACTTATTTTAGTAAGAAATTAAATGATTGAATGATACTTTCTTAAACTAGCCAAATAGAAAAAATAATGCTAAAAGAAATCTCCCTCACTCACCCCCCCCCCCCCCAAAAAAAAAAGCTTATCTAAAAGGAAGAACTCTACCAGTGGCGTAGTTAGGGAGGGGGGAGGAGGGGGGAAAATTTGAAAATCCCCCCTTCAAGTGGGGGCCCCCAAATGAGTGTTTTTTTACATTAAAAATTAAGTATTACGCAAATTGTAGGGCCCCCCAAAGAAGTCTGCCCCCCGGACCCCCAAACGCTGGAAAATTTCTAGCTACGCCCCTGAACTCTACATTTAAAACAATTCAACTCAATACTAAAATATTTGTTTTTTTCTTGTCAATATCAAACAAATTAATTAATACCTACTAATTTATTAATTAATTGGTTACTTTTTTGAATGATAAATGTATTGTTAGGTACAGTGTATAACTTGATCCAAGAATTTTGGATGTGGGAGAAATAGCGGGTACAGGAATTGTACCAGACAGACTGAGTTCATGTATGCTGTTTAATTTTTAAAAAATCTTTTAGAACTATTTCCTTTTGGTCATGTTTCTAATTTTTTTCTTTGCGTACATATAGAAATCGTCTACTCTTAACTCTTTCTCTCCGAATCGACGATATCAACGTTGATTCCACCTGAATGTGGTAAATAACTACGGAGAGAAAGAGTTAAAGAAAATTTTATGTCTCCATTTGAAGTGTAAACCATAGACATAAATAAATATACACTGGAAAAAGGAAGTAACTTCATGTAACTTGAAAACATGTACATCTATTGAATTCGGATTTCCGAATTATGAAAAAATTAAAAAAATTGCATGATCTTCAGTCTTAGAGATTAAACAAAATTTTTAGACATACAATAAAGTACACACAATTGCAGTTCACAAATTTTCTCTTCATAAAACTCTCTTATTGGCCAGTCTATATTTATTTATGACTATGGTGTAAACCTACGCTCTAAGTTTTTTTTTTTGTTTGTTTTGGTCAATTTTTAATTCTCATTTGGAAGTCTACTCTGTAAAAAGTTCCCCTTTCAGACCTTGTAGTCTATAGGGTAGATGATGTAAAGGTCATCTGATTCTGTGGCCCACGTTAACGAGGGTATCATGTGGCCAGCACAACGACCAAACTCCTTTACTCTTCCCAAACTAATGTTAGGTACCTATTAGAGCTGGGTGGACTCAATGGCGCCCGAAAATCCCGAAACAAAAATCCCAGTTTTTACCAGGATTCGAACCCGGGACCTCCAGTATGGAAGCCAAGCGCTTTACCGCTCAGCCACCGCGCCCTCAGTCTTCTCTGTAAGTGAAATTTATTTGTCTGTATTTTTAGTCTACAGGGCGAGGTGGTTGAATGATGAAGCGCTTGGCTTTCGAGCCTGAGATACAGGGTTCGAATCTCGGTGAAGATTGGGATCTCTTTTGTTTCTGGATATTGGGGTGCCTCTGAGTCCACCCAGCTCTGATGGGTAACTGACATTAGTTGAGGAAAGTAAAGGCGGTTGGTCGTTGTGATGGCCACGTGACACACTCGTTAACCCGGGGCCACAGAAACAGATGACCTTTACAACATCTACCCTATAGACCACAAGGTCTGAAAGGGGGAATTTTACTTACAAACTTTAGTAATAGCCTACTCTGTCACTCATTGATCTTAATAAGGAATCGAGCACCTTAGGAACTTAACATAATTACTGCCATCTGGACTTTTCTGTAACTTGTATGTCTACATTAAAACCCCACTCTATAATCTATTTGTTTTCATTAAGAGTTAAGCCTTTAGCCCTCCAGCCCCCTCCCCCCCCCCCATCCTTATCCCTCCCTATTTTTCGCATCAGTCTTCATTTATCACTTACTCCCAATTTGCAGAAAAACTGCAGTAATCGATGCTGTAATCGATGCGCGTTATTCTGTTTTATCGCATTTGAAGTATAATGGCATCCAGTTCGATTACGGAGTCACTTAAGCGGCGGTAATTCAATATCGAGTCTACCCTCTGCGAGCGCAAATTTCATCAGACGATAATCGTAGCAGACGTAATTTTATTTGGTTAGTGCGATGACCTGATGGTACCGTGCTCTGGCAGACGTCTCCGGGGTTTGACACAAAGTAGATAACATCGAACAACAGAGTTAACACACGCGCAGGCGCGCACTCACGTGACGTTTTGTTTCTGTGGGGAGTCAATCATTATTTTATTTACATCTAATGGACTTGTCACAAAGAGTGAACCTATGACCTATGACCTTCTCTTCAAGTAAGAACACTGGCAGTTGTTAGGTAGTTAGTTTAGTATTGCGCACACTTTTTAGATAGTTACTTTAGTCTTTTAGAATTGCGCACTTTCTAGTACCGACATTGAACGCACATTTTATGACGACACAGACCGTAGGGTTAGAGGTTAAGATTGACGTAATAGGATTTCAGTTACTTCTAGGCTCTTGGGGTGATCAGATATATTTTATCTTCTGACTAGACTGTGGCCCATCTTGTAAATAAAGTTATTGTTTAATTTTATCTCTAAGTAAACTTGGTTATTCAAGTCTTTGTTCTTGTTCTTGTGATGTTCACTGTGAACTCGCACATAATAATTTCATCGATACAACTATACCCAAGCATCTAGTATCCAGAAGAAAACTTAGAAATACTTCAACTACAGTAATCTACAAACACAGCAAGATAAATACATAACAGTGATCATTACACAGTACAGCATTGAATAACATAAGCGGTCATTTGTTTTAGATGTTGTGCTTGTTCTTTCAGAATGAAGATTATAATATTCAACCCCAAACCTCCCACATAGTGACGTAACTAGGAGTTTTCGGTCATTTCGGGGCCCGGGAGGTTTGACCTCTTTGTGGCCCCTGCATTTTGCGTAATATTTAATATTTAATGTAAACAAAAAATTGAACTCTCATTTGGGAGCCCCCGTCAAGTAGGGGACGGGAGATTTTAAATTTCTTCGGGCGGGCCCCCCCCGCAGGACTGGGTTGAAACCCAGGACCATCGAAAAAACTAACCACTCGACCAGGCAACAACTGCAATTAAATGTCCTTGTCACGGTAGTTAGTCGATTATAATATTTAGAGATAAACACAATCTAGAATGGAAAATTTAAATATTTATATTCACCTTGAGTTGACCGAGACCACTCGATATAGAAAGTCTGACCTGCTAAGTCACAACCTATGGGCAGTTTAGACCAATAGCTCGTTCCCACGTCCCCGGACTATACGACGTATCATCTAGGCTAGTGATCCAAACTGCCCATTGGCTATGACGTTGCAGGTCATTGTTGAGGTCTTCTATAACGAATGGTCTCGGTGTGACACATACTTCAGTCCTATATTAGCCAGCTTTATGCTTCTGAGATTTGAGTTCTCTTACAGACCTCCCTAAGAAGTACTCTAGTATTATTTTCAGCATGTTTTATTAAACTGCCGTATAGAATGTTGGTTATGTTGGGCTGTAGTGGTACTAGGGTCTGCCTACGGTGAATTAATGTGGTGCAAACAGGATTGGATTCACAGTTTCTCTAGTGTCTATCCAGTGGTGAGTGTGTGGTGCTCATTCTGTTAAGATGAACATTGTATGGTGTGTATCATGTTCGTAGTTAGAAGAGTGTGGATAGTACATCTATTACTCTAGTATGAAATCCATTAAAGGAAGTTAACTCTGAAATTGTCAGTGTAATGGTTCATTAAATTCTAACGAGCTAAAATATTTACTACTAACAATAATGATAATGATGCTAATAATAATAATAATAATAATACTCGCACCCCACACAATTGAGAGGTGCTGTTGGCGGTAGAACAAGAGGAGCCAAAAGGATCAAATGGACGAGAGAAATGAATATAGAAATTATCAAATCGTTCTTCCGTGTAAACAACTGTGATGATACACCTCTCCCAGGCTACAGGCAAAAACTCTTCCAGGAAGTCAACAAATTATATCCCAACCTTCAAGGCCCTTGGCATTCCCAGGAACATTCTCGTTGCCTGTCAGAGGGAGGTACTGCTGCAGACCTGCCACATCACCAGAAAATTCCTCAGTGGAAACTGATAAAGGGACTACAATGAATTTTGTTTCCCTTTAACGAAACTCGACCCTGGCTGCGCCAGAGAAAGAATACTCGTTCTTTTATCATAATAATAATAATAATAATAATAAAAATGTGAAAGTGCACTCAAAAAAAAATCTTTGATTTCATCTGTCATTTCTTTCCTTAATATTTCTGTATATATTTACTAGTTGAAAAAGGCGAATTTTTACTATGTATAGACAGTACAAATAAATTCTCATTTTATTAAACTCTGCCTGCATTATTATCACACTGGATGATTAATCTGATTACACATCATCCTACATATAACACAACTTGATGTGATAGAACACAGCCCTCACTCGCATTAGTCAGTGACTCTTCCAATTATTCAAAAGTAATTTATACAAAGCGTATATCAACTCACTCTGTAAAGTGAACAGTTATCTCCCCGACACCCAATCTGTAATTAAGCTGCAAATTTCGCACAATTGTTCCTATTACCTGACAAAGTTAGCTTAAATGATACACTTATAAGCTTAATACTACAACAAGCAACAAAACTCAATAAGCGACGCCAACGCTAGACGCTGGGTACATCAGACTCTTTTTAATCACACACTCTTATCTTAAAAAAAAGGTTACATACAACACCATGATATGCTATCATACCAAGATGTCTAGAAAAACATACACATAAGATAAGATAAGATAATTATATTGATCCAATCTAATGGAAATTCAGTTTGATTACAACTTGACAATGTCAGCGTAACATAATCACAATGTCAACAATATGACGTTTGTGATGTTTTCTTTGATTTGTACTATCCTATTAAATTCATTATTGATCCATTAGGGTTTCGGTCACACTCAGGGCGGCCTTAGGTCACTGCAACCAATGGGCCCCGCACTTTCATAGGCCCTGCGCTAATTCAAGGTGTACATTATTAAATTTATACATTCTAACTTAAATATAATGACACGTCTTCCGCGGCTTCTGAAATTATAAAATATATTAAATAGTCATGGAAATCTGAAATTATTAAAATCACCTGAAAACTCATGAAAATCTCCTGAAAAATAGACAAAGTTGTATTTCGGGGTTCCATTACTACGCATGATAAAAAAAAGGCATTAGGCATTCTGAGCTTTCATTTAATAAAGATGTTACCTGTTACCTATCCCTTAGTCTGGTGGACCGTTGGGGCACCAAGCAAGACTTGTAGACCGTCCTTCTCCATTCCTCTCTATCCTTTGCCCTTCTTTCATTGGTAGGCCCGTTCATTCTTTTGTGTTGTCTTCCCATCGCTTTTTTTTGTCTACCTATTCTTCTTTTTCCTAGTACTGTTCCCTGGAGGAAGGTCTTTGCGAGCCCGAAGATCTTGTTATTTATCTTGTATTTAATACAAAATCATAAATTTGACATTATGCTTGTCCCTACTCACACTGGGCCCAACGCGATCCGTTCCGCATAGGGCCCCTCAATTGTTAGGGCCGATCACGTTCAACTTACCGGAATGGGCCTTGCGACATATTTTTTAGCCCGGGCATACGAGTATCTTGCTACGCCACTTATGTAGATAACGCTTTTGCGGGAAAAGAAATTGTAAGTTCCTTCACAGTTCCATAGTCCACGAATATAATAATAATAATAATAAAAAAAAACTTCTTAAGGTCAGTCTACTTGACAATGAAAGTGATTTCTAAATTTTAGTACTAGTTTAGTCTGCTGGTCAACAAAAGTTTGAGTTAGATCAATGTCCAGGTCAGAAAAAAGAAAAAAAAAACTTAGACTAATGAGTCCTATCTGGTGATGACTTTCTTTCTCTCATGTTTATTTCCCTTCTAATTGATTGGATCCTAAGTCTGTACTCTTCAGGGACTAAGGCGGCCAATTCATCACCTTCAGAAAGTACAGGTTTGTTATTGTTTGTTCTTGCTCCCAAAGCATTGACAAGGGAAGTAATCCATGTGTAAGCAAGAGTTGTTGACATGTCCACCACCCTCCTGCCCCCCCATCATTTGCTCTACTTGACCCCTCAGGACATACATACAATATTTATTATTATTCGATTTGATAGTAACTTGAATTTTTGTGTGGTTATATATTTCTTAACGCAGACGACGAAAAGAAAATCTAAACCGACCACTCGCGGACTATGGTTTTGCTTGCCCTGTATGTGGCAAAATATGTAGATCACAGCTGGGACTGCACAGCCACGGGAAACACTATATTCCTCACTAATCTTCGGACTCGAAGACAAGCCTATTATTATTATTATTTTTATATATTTTGGAATACATTTTTATAACTTAATTGTAGAGAATTGCAAAGGACATTTTATATTTCAATTTCTCTTATTATTATTGGAATCAAAGGTCCTTTATTTTAGAGTCATACATGGTGAATAACAGCCTTGTACAGGAAACGAACCAGACCTATCAGTTTCTCGTTATCAATGTTTTCTTGTTAGTAAAATATCTTTTAAAACGGAAACACTTATTAAACATTTCTCCATCGCATGAATCGTGATAACAAAAAAGTGTCTCTTAAACCGAAACTTCCTCCAAAAAGATGTAGAGAGCCCAGTGTCGTAGCTAGGGTGGGGGGGGAGGAGAGGGAGAATTTGAAAATCCCCCCGGGCCCCCACTTAAAAAAGGGGGGGGGGCAAAATGAGTTTTTTTTACATTAAAAATTAAATATTACGCAAATTGCAGGCCCCCCCCCAAAGAGTTCACGCCCTCCCCCTCCGGGTCCCCAATAGATGGAAAATTCCCAGCTACGCCCCTGAGAGAGCCCAAAAAGAGGCTAAGAAAGCCCACAAAAGATGCAAAAGAAAAGAGGCAAAAGCCCTGGGATTTCAAGGATGTAAAAAGCTCGACGAATGATGTCACAAGTAAAACTGAGGTATCCCTAACTAGCTATGGTCCGAGCTATGTCTTATTATAGCAAAACTGAGGTATCCCTAACTAGCTATGGTCCGAGCTATGTCCCGTCATAGCAGTTCCCCCCCCCCCTTCTCACGTTGCTGGTGTGTGCAAACTCTAAAGTCTAAAGGAACAACAGGGGAGGATATAGTTAGACTGTTCAAGTGAATGCAGCGTGTTAGTATGAAAATAAATAAACTCTGAAGCGGTTTTTATTAAAGACGACGGGTCGTTCGTAGTAACTACAAATTCGCTCATATGCCAGATATCCAACCTTCCCGAAAGTCAGAGCCAGACCCTTATGTTTAATTCTGTACCTTAAGTTTATGGTCCAACTTTCTTCTTGCTTTCTAAAAAAACCTGTTATAATCTTTGTTTTTAATATTGTCTTACATTCTCTCTTTTCTCTCAAAAACTGACTTTCTCACACTCTCACATAAAGTGTTGGTTGTGAATGTGTATGTGTTTCGTGTGTGAAAGTTGTTAGAACTTTTCATCTATATTGTTATTGTACAGTAGTTACACTGAGGTTGTGAATTGTAAAAGTAAAGTTCCCCTTTCAGACCTTGTGGTCTATAGGGCAGATGATGTAAAGGTCATCTGATTCTGTGGCTCACGGTTTACGAGGGTGTCATGTGGCCAGCACAACGACCAACCGCTTTTCCTTTTCCCCAACTAATGTCAGGTACCCATTAAAGCTGGGTGGACTCAAGGGCGCCCGAAAATCCCGAAATAAAAATCCCAGTCTTCACCAGGATTCGAACCCGGGACCTCCAGTACGGAAGCCAAGCGCTTTACCGCTCAGCCACCGCGCCCTCAGTCTGAGAATAAGCTAGTACTTTTCTTAATGTCAAGAACAGCCGTCTTTGTGGCCTTTTACGTCTCGAAAGACGATATTTTCCTTTTGCAAGCTCTTGTGTGACTAAAGAAGCCAATCCTTGAGACACAGCTGCGATCGCAGGTTGGGCATAAGTAATCATCAGGCGCCGTTGCATCTTCACCCTTCTTTCTGCTTCTGTTGAGTTCTATGGCCACCGTCAGTCGCGAAGCGACTATGGATCATCTCATTTCCATGAGATGAATGCCTGGGCATAAGCTGTGGTCGGAACGATGTCGCCCACACATCAGTTCCCCCCCTCTCCACGCAGCTGATGTATCCAAAGGAACGGCAGTGCCGATACAGTTTGGGGTCAGCAGCGTCGCAGGTTCTGCCAGAGTGTAGCACTGGGTGCTGCAAACTGCCTTAGGGTCGCCAGCTCCTGATTTTTCCTCAGGGTTGACTCCCGAAGCCTTTCCCTTGATTGGGTATAACTGCAAGGCAGCAGAGGTTTGAATTCAGAGTTTTCCTTCTCCTAGGTGGGTAGCCAGCCATGGCTAACGAGCCCCTCCTGCCCGAAGCTTACTGGTTAAGGCGCCAGTTACTCGCCTGTGCCCCTTCTCCTGTTAGTAAGAACAGTTCCGCCAGACTCAATATCTGAGTGGACTCGGAGGCGCCCAAGGATCCTGGCATAAAAATCTCAAGATTCGAACCCAGAACCCCTGGTTCAGAAGCCAAGCGCTTTACCGTTCATCCACCGCGCCTCCTGGATCAATTGTAGTCAATTGTAGTCAAACGGAATTTCCATTTGATTGGATCAATTAAAATTATCATATCTTATTGTATTACTTTCTTTTTCATACTCTTATTCTCTTTCAAACAGATTCCTTTTTCTGCCAAATTTTTTTTCTTTTCTCTTTGTTCCTTGTTTTTCTTTTCTCATACTGTCTCTTTCTCTGTACTTCCGTTAATCTTTCTCTTTCATATACTTTCTCTGTACCTTCCTTGCTTCCTTCTCTACGCCCCCCCTGTACTATACACTTACATGCCACCCAGTTCTCGTCTGCCCCCACACCTGCTCGTGTTGATGCTCGCGGCTGTTGGGTCACTTCCGGAAACGTCACATCCTTTTCCCTACAGCCCAAACATGAGCAAAACGTTGTTGCTTTTGTTTGTCCTTCCATTCATGACAGACTAAAACAGAAACTAGCCAAATACTTTGTTTTGATTGGCCTCGTCAGGTAGGCATCTGCCGCGTGTCTTGTGTTTATTTCTGCTAAGCATGTCATTGCAAGATTTTATTTTGAAACAGCTGTGTCACGTGACATAACCCAAACAATCAAACATGGAACGAGGTCAAAACAAGGCCACTCAGACCACGCCCCCTTTTCTTTTTTTTCCCACACCCAGATTTACGCTGCGATCTACCTGAGCTGTGTTGGTGTGTGTGTGTGTGTGTTGTGTGGTTGGGGAGTAAGATCACTCAAATAAAACTAAATACGAATCTGACCAATCACGTGGCAATCATTGGGTTAAATAGTTCTCGACTAAGACTAACACTAAGACTGCTTTCTTTCTTCTTCTTCTTCGTTCTCCCTTGTTATGTTGGAGCGTTCAGACGACTAGACCCATGCATGAGATGAACTGCGCAATGGTTTCCAAATCAAGGAGCTCTCCATATGATTTGACCCTTATGGAAATGTGTTATGATTACAAGGACTCTTTTCTAATATACAGACAACACAACCGAGACATACACATAAGTACAACATTAACCCTTAAA
>JADKLZ010081101.1:23914836-23926570 GCA_021533235.1 Biomphalaria straminea
TTCATAGATGTATCATGTATCATTGGCTACTTTCATAGATGTATCATGTATCATCACTTCGAGATTTAACAATGCAGTACATTCATCACATTTTGATGACAATTTATAAAACAGTTACAATTCACATGATAATAAAGTTGTGATTTAAGAAATAGTTTACCATTTGATAGTGCTACAGTATTTTCTATTAATCATGACTCTAATCATGTTCCATTACTCTGACTCCTGAACTCTAACCACCTGACTCTTTAACCCTTAGACTCTCTAACTGTATCTCTTTCTTTGACACTTATCTTGTCAAACTTCGATTTGGTTACAACGTGGATACGTGTTAGACGTAATTATCTTTTGTTAAAAATGACGTCTGTAATTTATAAGATAAGATAAGATAAGCTACAATCGTGCACTTTCCCAAGAATGCAAACAGAGCAGAATAAGACAAGATTAAATAACACTGTCCACGAGAGGCCATTAATCTTATTTAAAACATGTCTAAAAGAAACAGGGTGTTTTTGTACAATTATGTGCCTATCACTCAAATGTTTTTCCTAAAGAGCTGTTATATACAGAAATGTAAGACTTAGCTGAAGTATCACATATCAATTCAATGTCGAGTTCATTGATACCCACTGATTCTCGGTCATTATATTGATTGACCTAGAACTAGCAACAACTGAACACACTAAACGCTGCATCGGTTTGGCAAAATCTAGGCAAAACATTTACAAAGGGATGTAACTAACAGTAGGAGAAATACATATGTTACCTGGAAAGTGCGAAGTCCGGCATTGTATATACCCAGGCATAATGTATGATACCCAGGCAATGATTAAAACTAGTCCAGGCAAAGTGTAAATGCTGATTACTATTTCATGAATAATATGACTTCTAGGAATAATATTTCTGTTATCCAGTTCATACAACGCTTAAATCAACTCATTCTGTCTATCTGGTAAAAAGTTTGTTAAGGTTATTTATAATAAGAGAAAAGAAGGCAGACACACTCGCCAAGAGTGGCAGAACAAACTCACAATGAAAAAAAAATCACTCTTTCCAGAAGTAATGAAGAAACTAATAGTAAATCAGACAAATGAGCAATGGACGAATCATCCGAATCACAAGAAAGATGGTGCCTATTAGATCTATAAGCTATCCCAATAAGATCAAAGTCTAATCTTTCGACTCAGGACTGGGCATACCAGAATGAGACAACATATGTACCGGAAGCTCAAAATTGGAACCGGTGAAATCTACCAATGTGGAGTGTCACAGAGAATGCCGACCATATCCTCCAACACTGTGCTCTTTACCAAGAGGCCCGTATAAGACACTGGCCCCAAAACACCCCAATAGAAAGAAAACTATATGGAGAGCTCCCTGACTTGGAAACCACAGCGCAGTTCATCTCATGTATTGGTCTAGTCATCTGAACCCTACAACATACACATGAGAACGAAGAAGATTGGTAATGTAACAGATATGTAAGTTTAAGTCAAGATGTATTACAAATGTGATTACTTGATTGATCCTAAGCAATCCATACAATTACAATTGAGATCAGCTTTGTTTTTTTCTGTTAAAGATTTTTTTAAATATTGTTACTTTCTAAATAGTTTAGTCCCATCTTTAAAGTGTGGAATATCACAAAGACCGCATCACAAACGAAAAGATTCGCTACTGGAATAGTACAGCGATTGGACCCCACGATGACCTGCTAACTACTGGCTAAAACGCAAGTAAAACTCTGTCTTTATTACAAAAACCTTTCTTCGGGGAACAATACCGGGAAAAAGATAAGGCAGACAGAGAAAGTAATTGGAAGATAACATAAAAGAATGGAGGGACATGTCGCTGAAAGATATTCTATCCAAGACAAATAAAAAACAGTGTGAAATGGAGAAAGACGGTAAACTAATCCTGTGTGGTGTCACAACGTCCAACAGACGTAGGGATATGTTATGGTGATAGAAGTACACTGCTATGCATGTATGTATATGTATATGGCTCCTTCTGTCTCGGAAGACAATGGATGCGCCGAGATGAGTCACTGGCTTTGGTTACGTCTTGAGACGGGGCAGAATCTGGAGTGGCTGATCAAGCCAACTCTGGATCTGCATAGTTTGCCACAGTTCGTGCATTTATATTCCTCAGTTTTAGGGCTGGTTGACAGCAGGGAAGCTTTCTTTTTCATTCTCTTGGCCGAAGCAGCTTCATTTCTTTTGCATTCAGCAAAGTTCGTGCCAGCACGCACAGTCTGTCTCCATGCTGTTCGGTCTTGGGCTATCTCCTCCCACATGCTTTGGTCGATGCCCTGATAATAACATATACTAGGTAAATTGTTGATTTAAATGTTTCAAATTCTGTACTATGAAAGGTGAGAGAAAAGAATATGTGATCAAGTCAAATACGACTCTAAGAAGGAACCAAATGTCCAGATCTTGATCTTTAAACTGGCCAAACGTTTGGTTCTCATAGTTGTGGAGAACACAATAAGTTAATTCTCATTTTAAACACCACTTCAGTGCCATTGGTTTATAGTCTGAAATATATATTATATACGCACATTGAAAACAAGAGAAAATATACAATAGAATGTCAAGACTCTAGACAAATTAGAAAATGAAGAATCATTTCGTAATTTGATTGAAGAGAGAATACCTGCATGTCTCATTTGACCGGTAACAAATTTTCATTGATAAAGCGGGATTTAAAATCAGTGAACATTGATACTGACCATTGGGAAGACATAGCTCTAGACCTCACTAGTTGGAGAGAGAAGTTGACCAAAAAAGCTATGGACAGCGAGAAAAGCGTGCCACGCGGATAATGGCCAGTTCCTCTAACACCAAAGTGAAAGCCACCTTGACCTGCAATATACATGGACGGGAGTGTCTCTAAAAATAGTGCTCCACAGCCATATGAAAAAGTTTTCGAGATGAACCATAGTCGTTCTACGACTGAAGAAGGTCAATAATATTCATTGTAAATCTGTTACAAAGTTTTCATCCACTCTGTCTGTCTGTCTGTCTGGTGTGTACACTTTATTTCTCCCACACCCATTCTCAAGATGAAACTTGCAAATTATTTATTGGCATAGAAAAGACATGAAGCAAAAAAAAAATTAATTACTGGTAATTAGTAATCTTCTTTTAATATCAAATAGGGAAACTAATCTTTCCGTTTTCACAGATATGACTAAATTTGTTGGGTTTAGCCCCCTTAAATAAATGTTACCACTATTTCTACCTCACGCATTCTCAGAGCAAGTTAATACTTTTAAACATTTATTTATTGCCCCAAGCAATTTTTTCTTTTGAATTGGCAATTAATTTTTTTATATCGAATAAGGGAAATAATCTGTACATTATTAATCGATATAGTTTAAAGAGCGGAGTTCTTCCCATTAAGATTTTTTAAAATGATTTTTTTTTTCAATAGTGCTCGTTCTTTGACATGTTTTAAATGTTGTAATTTTTTTCTCTATAGGTTATATCACTAGTGATTTTTTTTTTTTTTTTTTTTTTTTTTTTTTTTGTATTTATGGCACCAATATTAATACAGTTCAATCAAATATATATACTTAAAATCCGATCACTCTTTCTGCTTTACACTCCACAAAGACATTTTTATAATTCAATACAACACATGTACTTTAATGTAGTTGAATTTTTTAAATATTCTTGAATGTCGCGCTGAGTTATAGATCTAGGATTTGACTTCACTAATACTAAAAGTAATACAACTATGAAATAAATTTAAATTTACGTAGAATCAAATTCTCGTGACAAACTACAAATTAATCTCGTTCTCACAACTCGCTTAGACTCCTGCAGTTGTGACGATGAATGAACTGCGGCAGGTCTATTACAATAAACAGTGTACATGATATACGATTTCTCAATAGCCTTGACTGCTAGAGTGTCACGTGACCTGGACGTGGGTCTGTTGACATGTTTGTTTTGAGTGTTATTGTAAGTTCAAGTGTAATCCGAATAAGCTAATGACATAAAAGAAAAAAATGAATTAACTGTGAAGTTCATTTATTATAAATAAAATGTTTGGCATATGTTAATGTTATCACAAATGACGCCAATATCTGCATGGGTGGTTTAAACTTTTTTATTCAGTTGGACTAGGAAGAAAATGCGTTTAAAAATTTTTTTGTAGTCAGCTATGGCTGAACAATTTGGTTTGGAGGGCATGACTAGTGGTTGAAATTATGGGATGGCTCCAACAAGGCCCATGGAGTCTGGCAGCATTTGCCTGGCCCGGCAGACCGCGACTATTCATGGGGCAGCATTTGTGTGGCCCGGCAGACCGCGACGATTCATGGGGCAGCATTTGTGTGCCCCGGCAGACCGCGATGATTCATGGGGCAGCATTTGCCTGGCCCGGCAGACCGCGACGAGTTATGATGGAGGCTAAAAAAGGTCGGAACAATCAATTATTACACAGTGTAGAACAGGCACTGCCCGGTTGGTGCATATTTAGCCCGGTTCCGGTCAAATATTTTTATGCCCGATGACGACAATGTAGAGAGTCGGTGGAAAAAAGCGGCGCATATCTTGTAAGTGTGTCTGTAGCTCCGAGAGCTGCGGGATAGTTTGTCAGCAGAGTCACTTGACCTGAATGGGAGCTTAAAGGCACTACGTCTAACAGCAGAGTTTCTTGCCAGGGCTCTACGGGAGGACTAGCCCTTCCAGCCTTGCTACCTATTGGAGTTTATCTCAGGTTTGGAGGAACGGTACAGCATAACTCCATGATCGATGGCCATTTAAACTTGTCAATCCTCGACTGGAGAGTAAGAATTTCAGCTCTGGAAAAATTTATGATGGTGCAGCCGCGGGCCTCACTCAGAGTTTGTCGATGTCTGGACATCGATTCGACTTTTCCTATTTTTTATTGTCTTTATTTTTAGAAATTAGTCTTTGTAAAAGTTGGCAGGACATTATACTTTTTTTTTTCTGCGTTTTATTAACAATGAACTGTCTCAACAATTGTGATGAAAACAGCTCTTGTCTTCGGTGAAGTAGAATTTGTATTAACATTTGTTCAGCAGGAGGATGTTTGACTTTTTATTTTTTGGTGGTCCTCAAGTTTATGTGTATATAAGGGCATTAAGGCTTGGTTTCTAGTGCGCATATTAATGAGGAGTACGGTATTTCACGTGGCTGCGAAGCCCCAGCCTACATATTTTGCCACATTGTACACGTAACCATTGTACGCCGGTGGTCGATTTATTTTGCCTTTTCGTCGTCTACGTCGCAAGCAGTGTATTTTCTTTTGGATTCAAATGTGAATCCTGCAGCCTTTGTAAGTGATCTGAAGCCGCCTGCAGAGAACTGCTCTCTTCTGTGTAAGTTAAAAAAGGAGAATAACTTCACATATATCGCCACTCATTTCAATAAGTTAACATTTATTTCCCTTTTGTGACAAATCTATTTCGTTAATTTGTTTGATTGATTCATGTTTTGTTAGGGAAAACAAATAATTGTGTAAAGTTTCAACTTGATTCGAGAATGGGTGTGGGAGAAACAGACTCTGCGATCTATTGGGCAGATGTTGGTAAGGTCATCTTGTTTCTTTGGTCAACGGTTAGCGAGCAGGTTGTCGGCTTTACCGCTCAACCACCCCGTCTCCCGTATAACTAATTACATGATATAAATTCTATATATTTGTTTTCGCTCATTTTATTATCAAGAGCCATCGTAGGCCCCTAAAATCATGAGCCACCTTGGTTTCTACGCCACTGCTGGCGTGTCAGTTTATAGGTTAAGTGTGTCACTTTATAGGTTAAGTGTGTCACTTTATAGGTTAAGTGTGTCACTTTATATATTAAGTGTGTCACTTTATAGGTTAAGTGTGTCACTTTATAGGTTAAGTGTGTCACTTTATAGGTTAGGTGTGTCACTTTATAGGTTAAGTGTGTCACTTTATAGGTTAAATGTGTCGCTTTATACGTTAAGTGTGTCGCTTTATAGGTTAAGTGTGTCGCTTTATAGGTTAAGTGTGTCGCTTTATATGTTAAATGTGTCGCTTTATAGCTTAAATGTGTCGCTTTAAAGGTTAAGTGTGTCGCTTTATATGTTAAATGTGTCGCTTTATAGCTTAAGTGTGTCGCTTTAAAGGCTAAGTGTGTCGCTTTATAGGTTAAGTGTGTCACTTTATAGGTTAAGTGTGTCACTTTATGGTTAAGTGTGTCATTTTATAGGTTAAGTGTGTCACTTTATAAGTTAAGTGTGTCACTTTATAGGTTAAATGTGTCACTTTATAGGTTAAGTGTGTCACTTTATAGGTTAAGTGTGTCACTTTATAGGTTAAGTGTGTCACTTTATAGTTTAAGTGTGTCACTTTTTAGGTTAAGTGTGTCACTTTATAGGTTAAGTCTGTCGTTTTATAGGTTAAGTGTGTCGCTTTATATGTTAAGTGTGTCGCTTTATAGGTTAAGTGTGTCACTTTATAGGTTAAGTGTGTCATTTTTATAGGTTACGTCTGTCACTTTATAGGTTAAGTGTGTCGCTTTATATGTTAAGTGTGTCGCTTTATAGGTTAAGTATGTCACTTTATAGGTTAGGTGTGTCACTTTATAGGTTAAGTGTGTCACTTTATGGTTAAGTGTGTCACTTTATAGGTTAAGTGTGTCACTTTATAGGTTAAGTGTGTCACTTTATAGGTTAAGTGTGTCACTTTATATTTTAAGTGTGTCACTTTATAGGTTAAGTGTGTAAACTCAGGCTTTATGTTTCTGAGAAATTATCTAGATTTATAGATATATACAGTTAGAGAGTGGAATGGCTTGTCTGAATCAGCCAGGAAAACCAACGACCAGTGGCGTAGCTTGGGAATGGGAGGAGGGGGGAGAATTTGAAAATCTCCCCGGGTCCCTACTTGAGAGGGGCTCCCAAATAAGTGTTTTTTTACATTAAAAATTAAGTATTATGCACAATGTAGGGGCCCCCAAAGAGGTCAGTCCCCCCGGAACCCCAAACGATGGAAAATATCTAGCTACGCCCCTGCCCCCTGCCAACAACTTAGGAGAGTTGACGTCAGTGATTAACATGCATGACTAGAATGACAGATGAGATGTGTAGGATATTATTATCTTATCTTTTTTGAAGAAACGTCTGTAAAATATAAGAATAGAAAATAATTTAATCATGCAGAGATCGATTTTGTCGTTCAAAATCTGGAGAAATAAAAATTCTTTTACTTTCAGTTTACAAAAGTTTTTTCTTGCATTTCTAAGTTCAATCAAAATTATTTGATGTGGACCTTTATTGTTCGTCATCTGGGTAATAATCTTTTGGGATATGTGAAGTTATGTTTTATGGACTTTTCCATACATAAAACAAAAGATGCCATAAACTGCCATAAACTAGAACAGTGTATCTCAAACTGTGTTCTACGGAACCCTGGTGTTCCCCGACGCTTGAATAGGCGTTCCACAAACTATAGGAATAATTAACTTGTAGGCCACTACATGAATTAAAAAGTGTGTCCCCTTCAGACCTTTCGATGATGATGTTAAGGTCATCTGTTTCTTTGGCCAACGGTTAACGAGCAGGGTGTTAGGTCGGCCAGCACAAATTCAACCGCATTTACTTTCCCCAACTAAAGTCAGGTACCCATTAGAGTTGGGTGGACTCAAAGCGCCCTAAATATCCCGAAATTCAAAATCCCAGTCTTCACCGGAATTCGAACCCAGAACCTCGGAAGCCAAGCGCTTAACCATTCGACCACCGCGTCACCACTACATGAATTAATGTCTAAAAAAAAATGAGCAAAGTGTTCCGCTAAATACTCAGAAAGTGCGAAGTGTTCCGATATGGCAAAAGTTTGAGAAACACTAACCTATAAAATCACTGTTTCTTTTCACGCAATGAAGAAATATAAACCGTTTTTACCAGTATCATAAATGTGAATGAATAGAGGGAAAAAAACACAAACTCTAAGTGACAAAATGCCTCATAAAAAAAAAAACTGTGCTAAGACGCGGCCTCTTAGAAGACAGTTTTATAATCTCTAATCTCTTCTTTCATCGATTGTCTGCCTTATGTCATTTCTCCCTCGATAGCTGACATCTGCTCTTTGTATAAGGAAAGAGATATGTCTAGGTCTAGAGGCAAAGCTTATAATCTCAGCTCTTGGACACTTTAAACATCGGAGTCAGTGGCGTAGCTAGGGTTGGGGAATGAAGGGGAAGGAGAATTTTAAAAATCCCCCGTGCTCCCACTTGAGATGGCCCTCAAATGAGTGTTTTTTTACATTAAATATTAAATATTACGCAAAATGCAAGCTCCGCCAAAAAGGTCAAGTCCCCGGGCCCCCCAAATGATAGAAAAATTACTAGATACGCCTCCGATTGGAGTCTATGTCATTTGTCTTGTTTCTTATTAGCCTAATATAAATGTTTGTTTTGTGATGAAGATAAAGTGTTCATTTTGTTACAAAGCTTATATTAACTCTTTCCATCTGTGCTTGACCACTGGTCATCTAGCGTTTTAACACCAGTTCGTTCTATAGATGTTTCTTTTGTACACTTCGTGACACACATACTAGCCGGACCTTGTCAAAATAATTTCTAGTGAATACTTAAAGTTCTTTTATTTTGGTCAATCTGTTAGAACAGGCTGACGGTTCACATTAATCATTATCTCATCTCTGCCTGTGATCATATCTGGGGTATAGACCACCAACCAGCTTCCTCCAAACGTCTCGGTTCAGGGCCTCTCCAACTGTCCACACGTCTTCTGCATCCAAATCTCTTCGCCGTGTCTTTCTGGGCCGTCACCTCTTCATCTTTGCATGAAAGTTCCAGGGGCTTGTGATGTATGCAGGCTTGCAAACGGTGTGAACTATCCATTGCCAGTGTCTCTGAACGATAACTTCTTCAATGAGCTGCTGCTTTGTTCTTTGCCACAGTTCTTAATTAGTGATCTTGTCTGGCCAGAGGACTTTCTTGAAGCAAATATTGATGCTTAAGAGGCGCAGTGGCTGAGCGGTAAAGTGCTTGGCTTCTTAACCAGGGGTCCTTGGTTCGAATGCTGGTGAAGATTGGGATGTTTTTTTTCGAAATCTTTGGGCGCCTCTGAGTCCA
Organism: Biomphalaria straminea; assembly: GCA_021533235.1. Classification (NCBI taxonomy): domain Eukaryota; kingdom Metazoa; phylum Mollusca; class Gastropoda; family Planorbidae; genus Biomphalaria; species Biomphalaria straminea. Next base: position 23,923,934 of record JADKLZ010081101.1, read on the forward strand.
CCCTCTGTAATGGGTACCTGAGATTAGTAAAGGCGGTTGGTCGTTGTGCTGGCCACATAACATCCTCGTTAAACGTAGGCCACAGAATCAGATGACATTTTCATTATTTTCCCTATAGACCACAAGGTCTGAAAGGAGAACTTTATTGATGAATAGGTTAAAATTTTGTTTTACATGTTTAGGGTGTTTCTTTAGTCCGAACGACTGCGAAAACCGCACGACCAGGCAACCATCCAGGCGCTCTGGACTGTCGTTCAGCTTTTTAGATGGTTCCGGGTTCAAACTCTGCCTGCTCCTATCCTCCGTCGTCCTGCGGAAGATTTGGACTAGAGTGAAATTATCTTTAACTTTGAAGGAACATCCGAAACACGGAAAACATGTTACAAACATTTATTTACTAATATCACTTTATAAAAGAAGAATGACAGTTTGAGAACCCTTGACATATGACGCAATCTAAAACACAGTATCAATCTGTGTCTATCTTAGCATTTTATCAACAAACAAACAAAAAAAAACTTTTTTTTTCTACTCCGCATCTTTGCTATTGATTTGTTCTTCTGTTGTACAGAGCTGTGTTGATAGCGAACCACTCAAGCATAGAAAAGCTTTAAGCGACCAACTGAAGTGTGCAACCTTAACATCTGCTCAATAATTCAGAGAGGAGAAATGGGGGGGGGGACTGTTTCCTTCACAAACAAACATTCAATCTGTTAGCTTCAAGGCTAGTTACGTCTCAACAGCAACATGTCAGATAGTTGATGGATTGAATACAACGCACTAGATCTAAGTCTATCGCAATTCAAAGCATCATACAGCAACAATTCTAGTTAAGTCTATTGGCAATGTGACACTAAACACTTTAAATCGAAAGTCAGTGTATTGTAATACAAAGAACAGGACAACAAATGAACAATAATTCTAGTCTAGTCTATTGGGTATTGGATACGAAGCACTGCATAGCAATAGAAATACTTTAGTCTAAGAAAACGCACTACAGCAATAGTCTAATTATAAAAAGGCGTTTTCGAGTCCGAAGATTAATGAGGAATGCAGTATTTCCCGTGACTACGCAGCCCCAGCTGTGATCTACATATTTTGCTACATCCAGGGCAAGCATAAATCTAGTCTAGTCTAACTGTAAATATGATGCAAAACACTTGACAACCAGTAGATGTAGTCAATCTATTGCGAATTGCAGCACAAAGGATCATACAATAATAATTATAGTTTAGTCTATTAGGAATAAGATAACAAAGTACTATATAACAATGGATGTAGTTTAGTAAATTGGGATATATATCTTATTCTTTATAAAATAAAACGAACAAAGAAATTGCAATTTAACACTGAAAATCATCTGTAGAAAAGAAGGAAGCAATTGATAGGTTGATAAATCTGGGACATAGGCCACCATTGAAAAGAAACAAAAATATGTTACTAAAAGTTATTAATAATGGAATGGCCACCTGGCGCACGATATACATTTACCAACGTTTGGGGGCCCGGGGGGGGCTTGACCTCTTTTGCGTAATACTTAATTTTTAATGTAAAAACACTCATTAGGGGGTTCCAATTCTCCCCCACCCTAGCTACGCCACTGATGGTGACCATTGCAAAGCAACAAAAATATGTTACTAAGAGTTATGATTAATGGATTAGCCTCCATCTTCTACAAATCTGAAAGGATCAAAAAAAAAATGTTTCAATGTTAAGAAATGAGAGTTGAGCTAATCTTTCAACTTTCTAACAATGAGAGAACTGTGGCATGATAACAAATGGCCAGTGGCGTAGCTAGGGTGAGGGAGGAGGGAAGAGAATTTGAAAATCACCCTGGGCCTCCACTTGAGGGGGGACCCCAAATGAGTGGGTTTATTTTTTTCATTAAATATTAATAAGTACACCAAATGTAGCGGCCCCCCAAATGATGAAATAATGGCAAGCTCAAAGTTAACAGTTTCTACTCAGACAAGATCTGCGTGAAGTCTCAATATATTATCGCCATAATAATTAGTAAACTTTGTTTTCTTTAAGAGGTCTTACAGTGTTTCCAGAAATAAGTATTTTCTCCTAGATCTGAGTTAACTTACACTGTCATCTGTTGAAGTATAGTTAATAGAAAGTAGGTATCACAAAAAAAAACAAAAAACGAAGAACTTTTACAGGTGACAAAATATGTTTGTAGTAGGCTATTACAAAGTCACACCACACAATGTAGAGGAAATCAACAATAAATTCTGATAAATAAAAATAATGCATTTGTTTTCGTAGATCTATTAGGCACAAAATTGTCCACTATAGGCTGCGTGGCTGCCATTTTTGTTACAATTCTTTTTTTGTAAGAGACATCTTTTATCTGTTCAGACCTTGCGATCAGAAGCCAAGGATGTAAAGGTCCTCTCTTTCTGTAGTGAACGAGGGTATCATGTACTAACTAATGTCGGGTACTCATTAGAGCTGGGTGAACTCAGAGGCGCCCAAAAGATCCCGAAATGAAATATCCCAGGACTCCCGATTCGGAAGCCAAGGGCTTTGCCACACAGCCACAGCACTTTACCACACAGCCACGGCATTTTACCACACAGCCACAGCACTTTACCACACAGCCACGGCACTTCACCACACAGCCACGGCACT
>JADKLZ010081101.1:23953020-23980452 GCA_021533235.1 Biomphalaria straminea
TTTTTGCTATAAATTGGTTTAGGAGTGAAATTTACTTGCTTAAAAAAACTAGAATCTTTTTTTTTGTTTTTAATTACCTGAAGCATATTTGGAATTCTGCTTCTATGATAAGTGTCTATAAAAAATCCTAGGTTGAGGCATAAAAATAAATGTTTCCCATCACTTTAAGGATTTTTAAAGCCTTCTACAAGAAGAGGTCATCCATTTTAAAAAGATGATGCATTTATTTATTTCTTATTCTACAAGAGAAAAAAATATGAACATTTGTTTCTTATTAAAGTAACTTATAAATAAAGGATTTTAAAAAAAATGCTTTTCTTTTGTGCATCTTTGAAGATATAATTTAATTAAAAAAAAATTGTATCAATGTCTTATTTCTAAAGAAAAAAATAATTAATAAAAGAACACATTTTAATAATTAGAAAATAATAAAGCCATAAATGTATAGTTATTAATAACTTGTTGTGCTATGTGGCCTCAGTAAATTACTTGGTTGGCAGACTGTCTGGCCATAGTTTTTAACAATGCACTCACCTCAGATAGATATCTGGCATCTGAATCATCCCTTAAAACCAATGACTTAATAGTGTATAAGTCGTAATTACCATGCATTGCACAACTGCAAAACATGAATTTGCATACACATAGCAATTAATCTCATGCCTGTTTTACTTGTCCTAAGTTTAAAGATTATTTCATCCTAGTCCTAATCTCCCACAAGTTGATGTGGATGGGAGACAGGGTTTGAACCAGGGTCAATGGAGACGATCCAGAGCGCATACCACACAACCAAGCAGCTGCTATCTTTTTTTTTTTAAGGGGCATGTTTAACTTAGAAGATAAAATCTGTTGGTAATGGTAATGATAGTTCTTTTTAGCTTAAGGTCACCCATGTTAAATTGTGTGTTACAAATAGCAAGAGCTGTTTAAGGTGCTGTAAAGATCATCTCTTTCTGTGACCCATAGTTATCAAGGGTGTCTTGTAACCAGTACAATGACCAGCTGCCTTTACTTTTCCCCCAACTTAATTTCTGGTACTCATTAGAAACTTAAGGTGCCCTAAAATACCCAGAAATTAAAAATCCCAGTCTTATCAGGATTAAAACTTGGCACACCTTGGTTTGGAAGCTAAGCACTTAAAAATCAGACACCATGCTATCAACTGTTTTATTGATCTTTAAGTATTAAAGGAAGAGTGTTTCATTTGCTAATGTATTTTCATTATATTATAATGAAGTCAGACAATCAGATGTTGTATCAGATGTTGTTTGTTCTGTTGAGCTCAGGTTCTATCGGCATATCTGAAGTACATGGTTGAAGTGTTTCAACTTTTGGGGGCACCAAATGAAACCTTCACTCGAGACAGTATGATTGATGTTATCTTACTGGAGACAGAAATTGCTAATGTAAGTTCAATTACTTTAATAATGTCCATTTTGTTTGACACTCACAATATTGATTAGTTGATAAGAGAAACGATGCATCAAAGATTATTCCACTTATGCTGTAGGAGTTTTTATTTGCAAAAAAACTTGTTTCATGAAATTCCAAAGCAGGAAAAACCCTAACCTTCTCTATAAGATATATCCTTAATTGCTTGCTTTTCTTATTCTCCTGAACTTCCACCACACTTTGGCCTTTGAGGATAATTTACTCCTAAGGATATATCCTAACCCACTTGCCCTCCCAGTTTGCAGACCCTTGTGAGAGGATGATTAAGATTTGATGCGTTATGCACAGATCAAACAGAACCAAAGAAACTAAATACACTCCTGTTTAATCAATATTTCTAGATTATTGCTTTTTGTTTACAAATATTTTATATTTCTCTCCCAAGCTTCATCACCCAACCACTTAACCCCCTCCTTTTTACATTTTTTTTGGCCTAATGTTTCACAGTTCTTTATTTAGATTTCTCTATTTATTGTGTGGATGTGTTCAATTTTAAAAGGAGAGGTAAGAGGCACTATACAGATAAAAATATCAACCAACAATATTGTTGTAACTCTGCTCCCACGCCACACTGATGGTGCGCATCTGAGCACTATTAAACACAAGTAGAGGGGAAGACATGTTTAGTCTAGAGGAAGAAAGACTGTTGTGGATTTGGCTGAAGTCTGGGGCTAAGTCCTGTCCTGTGTGATACAAGGGAACTGTTTGGAAAACCTGGAGCGACACTGGGAAATGTGTTGGTGGTCTGTTCTGGTATTAAGTAGGACTCTAAGAACTTAAGGCATTACTCCCTGTGACTTCATAGTGAAAATCTAACTATTTGTTGATAGTTTATAATAAATACATAGTTTTTTATTACATCCTACCTTACGTTCATTGTCTGCCTTGGATTCACAACAATATATATATGTAACAGCTCCCGTTTTATGTATTTCTATGAAAACTATATCAAACTATTTCTCACACTGTTTATGAAAACACTCAAAGAACTTTGGTGTGTGGACACAGACAAACTTGTACAACATCTTGACTTATACTGTCAACTGTCTCCTTGTAAGCTTTCATAATTCCAGTCAATCTTACTTTCATTCCCACTGACAAACACATTCATCTATGACTTTTTTATAGATCTAATATATAAAGTAGAAAGTAAGGCGTATGTATGTATGTCCCCAATAGAAATCAAAACTGTTTGATCAATCTTGATAACACTTTGCGTAAATATTCCATAGATCATGGCGGAGACCGTAGTGTATGTTTAATGTTTCACCCTAAAAAAAAATATTAAAATACCTAAATATATCTCTATTAAAGGAAGAAACTTTTTGACAAATCAAGCAAATTGTTTTCACAGTATTTTATATTAAATATGAATATATCAGCTGAACAGGTAAACCTATTTTTACACTATACTTTCATTTTCATGGCGAAATATAAAAAAAAATGAAAAGGAAACATTCGCTATGTTTTACTTAGATCTACACCCAACTCAGTAGATCAGTAATTCCTAAACTAAGACCTGCAGGCCGAGGGTAAAATCCGGCTAATAGACACATATTTTTAAGTTTTAGCCTTAGCAGCACAATTTGAAAATGCTTCACACAATATTTAATTGGGGATTAAATGACCAGGGATTTAATGACCTGGGGATTATGAGCCCGTCATACCATCACATCCTGAGAGAGACAAGAAGCAATTAATCTTTTCTAAATAGAGGATTTAGTGGTGTAAAGGCTTGAATTGTGTGATACTTCATAATTACATGTGTCTGGCATGCATATTTCCTTGTTGTACTGTGGTGAACTTGTGTTGTTATATCGACAATATTGTCTTTTTTCTTTCCTACAAATGCTTAGATTACCACACCCAATGAGGACAGACGTGATGAGAACAAAATCTATCATCGTTATGATATCGCCAACTTGACAAAGTCTTTTAATCAGGTTAGTCCTAGTGTCTTAGCAAGCATCCATGTGGTGGCCTACTATTTAATTATTCCAGTTCTTTCTGGAACATCTATTCAGGCCTCACAGAACACTAGGGTTCCATGGGACACAGTTTTGGATGCAATGACTTTTGCCATAGAATTAGTTAAATCATACTTTACCGAGTACAAATCAGGAACCAGTGACCCTGTACACTGTGTGACACTCTGGAAGAACCTCCATGCTGCTGATCCCAAACTGTATTGGCAATTTTCTTTCCTTTGAACAAGCCGGCTTTGAGATGATACAGATGATGTGACTGAAGGAGGCCATATATATATACTTTATGTATGAAACTTCAGTTTGATGGCAGACACTTTTTGTAAGCTTAAAAGACATTTTTAAAATTTAAATCAATTTTTTAAAAATATTTTTATGCACATTCTTCTTGTTTCAGATCAACTGGGTACACATTATTAACCATGTTTTGTCCATTGTCAATCTGACTGTGTTACCTAATGAACAAATAGTTGTTTATGCTCCAGAGTTTTTGGCCAAGCTAAATGACATCCTGGCCACTTACCAATCTACAGAATCTGGCAAAAAGTAGGTCTCTTTGATTTGTTATTTAGAAATAAGTTGTTTTGTTTTTTTTTGTGCCATTTCAGATTGTTGCAATAGGGGTTAAACAAAACAGGATTTGAATTACTGATGATTAGTTTTTGAAAATTAGTACAGGGCATTATGAATACCAATATAAGCGTACAAAGGAGGAGTGATGGCTGAGTGGTTAAGCACTGGGCATCTGAACTAGTGGTCCTGGTTTCAAATCTCTGTGAATGGGATTTTGAATTTTGGGATCTTTAACATGCCTCTGAGTCCACCCAGCTCTAATGGGTACCTACATTAGTTTGGGAAAAGTCAATGCAGTTGGTCGTTGTGCTGGCCACATGACACCCTCATTAACCAAGGGCCACAGAAACATATGACTTTATACCATCTGCCTTATAGATTGCGTGGTATGGAAGGGGAACTTTACTTTATTAGCAGCCAAAACAACAATAATACACACAATGATGCCTTGAATTAAATGTAACAGAACCGAAACAAAGGGGTAACCAAAAAATTTAGTAAACAGTAAATTTAGAAAATGATGAATTTAGAAAATAAGTTAAGAAAACTATAAGCAGACAGAAGATAATTTCTAATGAAAATTCAATAGGCCATGATGTTTTTGGTTACTCTCACAATCATTAAAAATAATTCACTTTATGTCTGAAAAAATCCTTAGCGATTATTCATTCAGCCTGTCTTCAAAGGAAATTGCAAAAAAAAAATATAAAAAAATGGCCAGTCTTTGATGTGCTAAGAGTGAAAAAAGAAACATAATTGCATAGCTGTGAATAAACCTAGAATTATACCAGATTTTCCTATTGATTAAATCTATTTTCAGGATTCTCTTCAACTATATGCTGTGGCATATTGTCAATGATTTTGTCGGTCTGTTGTCAAAACCTTTCAGGGATGCTAAAAAGGAGTTTACAGAATCAATGTCAGGTACTAAAAAATATCAATTTGAAATCATTAAGGCTTATTAAGTTGTTTATCTTTTTTAAGATGTTATATTTTGAATAAAATTAGCAAAAAGCTGGCAGAATGATAAGTGCTGGATAACTAATTTGTTTCATTAAGACTTTATCACTGTATAATTAGAAGCAGACGTGAGCAGGTAAAGTTTGTTTTTTTATTGGTGAATATGTTTTTGTTTTAAAGGTATACGTCTGATTCATTTCATATTTTACAAATTTTGCCTTGATGAATCTTTCTGTTTTTTAATGCTTTCTTTATGCTCAAGATATTTTTTTTTAGACAAACTTTTTAGTAGTTTTTAGACAAACTTGTAAAATAGTAAAAGTTTGAACTTTTGAAAAAAGGAATTTTTCTTTTGAAAGGACACCCTTGCTCTAAAGTGTCCTGGTGTCTATTTTACCTTACAGTAATAAGATTTCAAAAAACAATAAACTGCCTTTTATGCTTCCCCAACTAATGACAGGTAGCCATTAGAGCTGGATGGACTAGGAGACTCCCTTATGATCCCAAAATTCAAAATCCCACGCTTGCACTCAGCCACTACACTTCTTGTACTCAAGTTGGTCTAAAACTGTCATCTTTTATAAATGTATATTAAGATTTGATTACCAGAATTTTATCACTCTTTTATATTGGTTGTTTGGCCAGGCAAGATGTTCAGTTTGATGACGATCAAAGTTGTAAAAGGTTTTCAGTTTTTCCCATCCATCAACATGGTGGCTGACTAGTTTAGCATTAGGCTTCTGAACTGAGGAGTCTCAGTAATGATTAGAATTCTGAATTTCTGGATTTAAAAATAAAAAGACGTCCACTCAAATATGATGGGTACCTAACAAATAATGGGGAAGTAAAAGTGGTTGATTATTGTGCTGGCCACATGACACCCTAGTTTAACATTGAGCATAGAAACAGTAAAGCTTTATATCATCTGTTCCCTCCCAATTGGTTTGGGAAGCGTTGTCGAGAGGACAAGTGCAGCTTGAACTTGGCTTGGCTTGGCTACCTAGAAGAGGGCTCGAGGTTCGACACCTGAATCGGACAGAGTTGTGTTTACTGAGCGCCTAAAGGCAGCATGGAAAACCAACTCCTAGATACCCCCTCCCCCCATGGGTCCACAAAGAAATTGGACCAAAGCGCTCTGAGAATGTTATAAGCATGAAAGTAGCGCTATATAAAAGCTATAATCTTTTTAAAAAGTATAAAAAATGGGATATCCATTCTTCAATGATTGACAATTTTGTATGGCAAGCAAATTAACCAGTGTATTGAACTGAACAGGTCATCAAGGTTCCTTCACTTGCTGCTTGAGGTTTAGAAATTGTTTCATTTAGATATGTTTTTTTTTTAAACTGTTTGAAACAAAAATGTCATATCATATACACTTTGCCAGAGGGTAGAGGGTGAAATGAGTAATAGTGACATTAGGATTAATTAAATTGTGTTAGTATGTTACAGACTTTGATTGCAATGGTCCCAAGTTCTAACCTGGCCCACTACCATTCCTGACGCCATGTAGGACTTAAACATCCATTTTTTGATGATCCTTTTGAAACATAGAAAACAAAACAATAGACAAATTTAGTGTCACCATATCAGCACATAAGTATCCCTGAATAAAATGTGTAACATCCACCATGAATAAGAGGACTCCAGTCTCAGCATCCATGAGCCAACCTAACCACTGATACCCATTTACACTAACCACTTATGTTACTCTATACATCATCATTGTTCCTTTGTGTTCCTTGTGGAACATAGGGCCTCGACAAAAACACGCTACTCTCCACAGTCTCTTGCAAGTTTTTTGATGGCTTCCCAGCTCTTTCCGGTCCTCTTGGCTTCCTTCAGTATGCTGCGTCGCCATGTTCGTTTTGGGCTTCCTCTACGTCTTGTTCTCTGGGGGTTCCACTCTAAGGCCTGCCTAGCTCTGTTGCTGGTATCTTTTCTAAGGGTGTGACCAATCCATCTCTACTTCCTCTCCAAGATCTGCATCTCTATATTTTTCTGCCCACTCATCTCCCACAGTTTGGTATTTTCTACTTTGTCGTACCATTTTATTTTTTTTTGATATTTCTCAGGCATCTATTGATGAAGGTTTGTACTTTTCTTGTTGTCACTTCAGTTGTTTGCCATGTTTCAGAACCATACAGTAGGACAGCCTTGACATTAGAGTTAAAGATTCTTATTTTAGTCTTGTTTGAGATATGAGGAGATTTCCAGGTTGGTTTTAGCTGTGTAAATGTCTGACGCGCTAGATTTATACGACGTTTAATGTCTTCATCAGTTCCACCTGTTACACTGACTACACTCCCAAGGTATATAAAATTTTCTACTTGGTCTATGGCCTGGGAATCCAGTTCTATGTCTCCAATTTCTTTGTTGTTTACTTTAAGTACTTTTGTTTTTTGGTGGTTTATTTTGAGGCCTACTTTTTTTCCTACTTTGCTCTATACATCAAACAGTTTTAAAAAATTAAAAAATTTTTGTTTAAATTATGGAAGTTTAATATTGTTACTCTTGTATGAAATGTTATGCATCTTTTCCATTATAGCTGAAGTTTGTATTAAATCTTTTTTTATAATCTTTTCCATCAGGCTTAACTGGCAACGATGACATCTGGCACACATGTATCACCGACACCGACTCTGTTCTTGGCTATGCCCTCGGGGCCCTCTTTGTGAAAGAAACATTCTCTGGTGAAAGTAAAGCTAAGGTAACGGTATGGACACAAAACTATTTCATTGGTGTCCTTTGGTATGTAGATGTCTTCTCCTTGCTATCTATCAAATGAAAGCATGGAGTGTTTGCATGATCTGTTTTTATCTTTCAGTTCTTATTGTTAAATAATCATTTAAATTTTGTTTTACTTTGTATATTTAGCAGCATATTATGAATGTTACCTGTTACCTATCCCTTAGTCTGGTGGACCGTTGGGGCACCAAGCAAGACTTGTGGACCATCTTTCTCCATTCCTCTCTATCCTTTGCCCTGATTAAAACCTGGTTCAATGGTAGGCCTGTCCATTCTTTGATGTTGTCTTCCCACCGCTTTCTCTGTCTGCCTCTTTTTCTTTTTCCTGGTACTGTTCCCTGGAGGAAGGTCTTTGCGAGTCCCGAAGATCTTGTTACATGGCCATACATTTTGAGCTTTCGTTTCTTCACAGTATTTAGCAGGTCATCATGGAGTCCGATCACTGCCGTAACCCTGTCTCTAATCTCTTGATTTGTGATGCGGTCTTTAAATGTGATGCCTAGGATCCTTCTGTAGCATCTCATTTCCATTGCTAGGATCCTCCTCTCTAGCTCTGCAGTCAGCGTCCAAGACTCACAAGCATATGTTATGTATGTAACATTATTAAATAGTTTATCTAAGCATAGAATAAAGATACTTTTCTTCAAACGAATATGTTGATTGTATAATTCCATTTCATATGAAGTCCTATTACTAGTAGACATATTCTGGTGTATCCCTCTTAGCACAAATGTAACGATAACTTGAGTTTCTGCAAAAATGAGCTCCCTGATGTTGACATGCTAAATCATTCAAGTCTATTTATGTTCTGCTGTCATTATAAAAAAAAAAGAAAGTAAAGTTCCCCTTTCAGATCTTGTGGTCTATTGGGCAGATGATGTAAAGGTCATCTGATTCTGTGGCCTACAGTTAACTAGGGTGTCATATGGCCAGCATGACGACCAACCGACTTTACTTTTCCCCAACTAATGTCAGGTACCCATTAGAGTTGGGTGGACTTAGAGGTGCCCATGGATCCCGAAATAAAAATCCCAGTCTTCACCAGGTGTCCCGGGTTCAGAAGCTAAGCGCTGTACCGTTCAGCCACCGTGCCTCAGCTGTCATAATACTGCTAGTTTATGAAATGCATTTGTTCAATCCCTGTAACACAACTGAAGTTTATGAGTGCCTAGTTCTATTGTACATGTCTACATCCCTTTTGGTGTTTCTTTGTCTTTGCTTCTGTCTCTTAGAACTTATTACTTACACAATACACTAATAATAAAGGTACTTGGTAGCAGGCAATAAGTTTATTGAATAAATATGATTTGAATAATCCAGCTCCAAAGGCACAACTTACACTCAAATATTGTATGGCTCCTTTTGTCTCGAAAGGCAATGGATGCACCCAGATGAGTCACTGGTTTTGGTTTAATATTGAGACGGGGCAGAATCGGGAGTGGCTAATCCAGCCAACTCAAGAGTGGCTGACTTTACCACAATTCATGCATTTGTATGCATCAGATTCAGGGCTAGCAAACAGGGCATCTTTCATATGGGCAAAAAAGAAAAAAAAGAAAAAAGTCAAATATTAACATCATTAAATGTAGTTACAACTTCATATTAAGAATAAACTCATTGTTCTTCACAAAATACACATTGTGGCTGAAAACTACTTAAGCGTCCTTGCTCTACTAGGACCAAGTCACAACTTAAGCGTCCTTACTCTACTAGGACCAAGTCACAACTGCCATTTTCACTTCGTGTTCAGTTTCAGACCGAGAGCTTTCCTGTGAAAAGAACTCGAGATGATTAAGTGATTACAAAATCACATCATGTCATAGTCTCGAACCTGGCTGTGACAGTCCTTTTTAATCTCTTTGACTGTTGATGAATCTGGAAATCTAACCTTTCAAATGGAGCAACTTAATCAACTTGTATGGCTTTATGGTATGTGTTCTGGACTGTGTCACAAATGTCCTGAGTTTGAGCCCTGCTGGCTGCCATCTTCTGCTGTCTTGGCGAAGACTTAATGTTTATTTCTAAAGGAACATCCTAAATGTATTCAACAAATAAACTTGTGTATAGAAAATACAAAAAACATGCATATATGTACCCTGTACCCAGTACATTTTTTTTTTTTTGAGTCTTTGAACAAATAAACTTATATGCTATACCAAGTTTTCTTTATTAATTAAAAGTTTTACAAAGTTAAAAACTTCAAAGTTTTGCCACCAAAACTCTGAATTTCTTCCTAAAACTACACCCTTCACTTGAATTGGTGTAACAGAAACCACAGTACTTTGCTTTTTTTTTTACCATACAGCAAGTGATATAATAGTTGTTATGATAATAGCTCTAAATATTTCCATATTCGTCATTACCTTTACCCACTGCATGCTATAAATGTTTTTTTTTTATATTCTGGACTAATTCTGTTGTGGCAAACACTTTAAATGATGCTACCCACATTTCCTGTTTAGCTGTTGTTTTCACAGTGTGCACACTGCATGTTGTGCTTGGCCATTGTTCCATTCATTGTCTAGCCCATTCAGATGAGGACTTAACGTTCTATTTAAAGTGACATTAAATATTGATGCGCTCACAGGGTAGATTGTTGATAGCACTTAGTGTGAAGATGGCCAACAGGTGTGATGGTATAGAAAATACAACTCTGGATGATTGAGGCTATCCTCTAAGAACAACAGGGATGATTAAAACATACTGTTCTGTATTTATTAACTGCTTAACAAAACATTCAAAAATCTGTTTAGCAAGACTTAAGTATTGAAAGTTAAGTAAACCTAAAAAAAAAATCTCCTTTACAAGTAAATCAATTGTAATGTCAACATAGGATTATTTTCTACTTTATAAGATAGGATGCCATTTTCTAGTCTGTTTTGGAAGCTTTAAAATTGACTTATGGCTGGTACAGAATGTAAGAATCTTACTTTCTTAACGGCTGACCGAAACTTATAAGATACAATGAAAAAACATCATCTGGATTTTTTTTTACCAATTATGTCTTTACTTTTTTTTTTATAACCTTAGAAAAATATAAATTTACAACTTGAATATAAATATGTTTTCATTCATTCCAGTGTGCAGATAATACAATCGTCAAATTATTGTTAAATTATTAATTTAATGTATATATATATTTTTTTTTTATTTGGCAGGCCAAGAAGATGATTGAAGATGTCAGAAGGGCTTTCATTGCCAACCTGCCAAAACTTGATTGGATGGATCCTGTCACAATGCAGGCTGCTATTGACAAGGTGACATTCATTTTTTTTTATTAACAAAGACAGTTCAGATTTTATTTGAGAGAGTGAACACTGGATGATTGCCATATATAGACAATAAAAAAAAATAAGTAAAAATGGCAAGTCTAGCTTAGTCATAGCATAAAATATATAAAAGAAAGTTAGATTTTTGACTATATCATAACACAACATGCTTAACACATTATATGTATTAGCAACAGTGCAAAACAATACCTCACCATTCAACTGGGTCCCCCACATTTTAAAATATATTTAATTTTTGACAAAATATGTGTAAGAAAGTAAGGAAAATGTGATTATATTTTCAAGTACTTTATTTCTTTCATCACAGATATGACATTTTGTTAGATTTATCAATATTAAGCTTGAAGAGGGTAAGGACTTCGAAAAAAAAAAATCCTCTTACTAACTGAATTCCTGAATTTTGTTTATGATAAAGAAGTCCACACTATTTTTGTCTAGGGGATTTAGTTGGCACTATTTTGCCATTCCCTATTTTATCAGGTAACCAATATATTTAAGTGTTGTTTTTTTTTGTTTTTTAAAAACACCTGATTGTAATATATAGATCTAATAGCACAAGTCAAGAGACTTAATTCAAGACTAAAACAGAATGCCTTTTAATAAGCTCATGTTAGGAATAAAAAAAGCAAAAGTCTAGAAAAAAAACATTGTAAGCTAGAATAACACATGACTGAAAGCATTAATATTCAAAGCCAGTTAGCATAGTTTCAAAGAAAACCGCTAAACAGGAATATTTTTGTTTGTTGCAGGCTAACGCTGTCATCGACATGATTGGATATCCAGATTATATCATGGATGAAGTGAAGCTGGATAAAAAATATGAAAGTGTGAGTTGATTTTGTGATAGATCTAGTAAGTGTATGTGTTTTGAGTGGCTGGTAGTGCAGTGTCTGCCTGTGTATGAAATGACCAGTGGAACTTAATTGTACATGGTTGAATGAACAGCAGTGTGTCAGGACAGTCTGTAAGAGGAGGTCAGTTAGAGAACAATGGCTGGAGTAAAAAAACATGAATAGACACTAATAAAATCATTGTGTTTACTGTGACTCATGTTGTTTTAGTGTGTCTATTACAGATTTAATTTGTTGTTCTCTTCATTCAGCATGCTTGTTGTTCTTAGTCAGATAATTGTTCACCAACTTTATTATTTGTAAAGTCTAGGGGTGACCTTTAGTGCTCACTAATGACTAAGCAGGAAATTTCAATTAAACTATACCCTTGCAACAAAAGCATACTAAGCATAAGCAATTTAATAAAAATAAACACAGAGATTATCTTCTTATCTTATATAATACAGACGTTACTTCAAAAAAAGAAGATGATTACGCACAGTGGCGTAGTTAGGGTGGGGGGAGGAGGGGGACAATTTTAAACCCCCCTGGGTCCCCACTTGAGAGGGCCCCCAAAGGAGTGTTTTTTTTACAATACAAATTAAGTATTACGCAAAATGTAGGGGCCCCCAAAGAGGTCAGTTCCCCCGGGCCCCCAAACGGTGGAAAATTTCTAGCTATGCCCCTGCCTACGGTCATGCATCCAGTCATGCCTGTTAATCAAGGATTTAAATTCTGCCAAGTCACTGGTTCACTGGCTGACACAGGCAACCCATGCCACGCTCTAATAGCACTAGGGAAGAAGAAGCATTTGTGCAAATTTGTCCTAGCATATGGAACAAGGAATGTGCCTTTAAATGTACAACTATTAGTAGCTTGGTACTAGGTCTTGAACCACCAGTTAAGGTATCACCTGTATACAGGCAATAGTTCTTGCTGTTTAATCTGATTTTAAGTTTTCATGTTCATCATGTCTAGGAGCGCTTTTGTTTAAATTATTTCCCCCCCCCTCTCTTTTTTTTTAGTAAAAATTTGAAAGTCTTTGGCTGAAGCCATGGTTGACACTAGGATTGTAAGAAGATTTGAAGAAATGTAAGACTTCACCAACAAAGTTAGCCAGGCCTTAGAGTGGAACCCCCAGGGAACAAGACGAAGAGGAAGGCCAAAAAGAACATGGCGACGCAGTATACTGGACTAAGCCGAGAGGACCGGAAAGAGCTGGGAAGCCATAAAAAAAAAATACCAAGAGACCGTGGAGAGTGGCATGTTTTTGTTGAGGCCCTATGTTCCATGAGGAACCCAAAGGAATGATGATGATGAAGACTTCATCCAGTTATAGTTAGCATTGTGCGTGTATTCATAGACACAAACTTAATGTTTCAATATATCTCTTTAGTCATAAAAAACATTTCGCACTGCTGACACCAAATGTTTCTTCTCTTGTTGACAAGCTAATTTTTTTTGTCACTAAATATTGTATCTATTTATGCAAAGTTAATTTGTTCTATTTCTTCACTCCTCAGTTAATCATCAATGAATCTGATTATTTCGGCAACAACTTGGCTGCCAACAACTATAGCATCAAGCAAAATTTAGAAAAATTAAGGAAAAAACCCATCAATGAGTTAGTATTTTTGCTTTTGTTCTACTAAACTTAGTGTTTGGGGGATGACTCTAACAAATGAAATTAACAATGTTGTCTTAAATCTTATTTCAGATGGGGTATGAGTCCTCCTACCGTGAATGCTTATTACACTACCAATAAAAATACCATAGTCTTTCCTGCTGGAATACTTCAAGCTCCATTTTTTGACAGAAGTTTTCCACAGTAAGTGATTTCATCTAATTTCATTTTACTCTGTATATAATGGTGTGATACAGCATAGTTTATAAAGTAGAGCTTTTTCATTTTGCCTGCTTAATTTTTAGCGGCCCCCGTAAGGGGAAAAGCCGCTATTAGGTTTGTGCAAAATGTCCGTCTGTCCATCTGTCACACTCAGGGCGCCAAAACTAGAAGAGATACGAAAAATATTTTTTCACCATTAAATGCGGCTTGAAAAGTTTAGGTGCAACGGCTACTTTTAGTTTTCTAAAAGCAAACCATTTAATTTATAAAATTAATTATGCAAGCGATTTTTTAATAACAAAACACCAATTCTAAAACAATTACGTAAATGTAAGGGAGGAAATGTTACTATAAGAAATGCTCTTCGCATGTAGATATCACGCACATTTTTAAAAATGAACTTTTAGCAGCGACTTTCATGTTCTAGCGTAAAGCCCGGCAATGACATGATTCTAAACTAATTTCTTAATTTTTAAAAAAAATCAGATTTAAAAAAAAATTGTTTAGTGCCCCCATTAGAATGAAAGAAGCATATTTTTGTGCGTTTTGTCTGTTGGTTGGTCTTTCCGTCACGGTTAGATAAAAAAAACACTAAAGGCTTTTGAAAATATAATTTAACCTTTACTGTTCTAGTGCGCAAACATCAAGATAAGGCAGGTTTATACCCTTCTCGCCATCCTCCGTCGTCCAGCGAGAAGTTAATTATTTTCAACTTAGAAGGAACATCCGAAACATCTTGAGAATAGGTGGATCTAACAGGGATCCGACTCAGACTGGGGCCGCCTCTGAGTTTGTGTATCACACAAACTCTCTTTGTAATCTTGTTTATTTTTATTTTAAAAAAAAACAATTGATACATTATTAAATTTTTCTTTTTAGACTTAGTTTTCTTTTATTGACAAAATTCACCTCTGTTTAAAAAAGTATAATTTTATTCTATATTTGCGGAAAGGGGGGGGCATGCTGACTGAGTTTGGTGTCCCTGGTTTGAACCTCAGTGAAGACTGGGAGTTTGAATTCTGGGAATATTAGGTTGGCCCCTGAGTCCACCCAACTTTAAATGGGGCTTGACATTAGTAAGGTGATTGAACATTGTGTTGGCCACATGACACCATTGTTTACCGTCGTCCATAAAACAGATGTTCTTCTTTGTAGATTGCAAGTTCTGAAAGGAGTACCTTTTATATTATATACAATATAATAGATTATTAGAAATATTTATATTTACCTAAAACTAAATGTATTGTTATAGAGAATTAATTTTCATATGTCTTTCTTTATTGACCAGGTCACTTAACTATGGTGCTATGGGTGTGGTCATGGGACATGAGTTGACACATGGTTTTGATGACCAAGGTGAGGATTACTTCTCTTTTTAATTCCCTCCCATCCTCTCACTCAACTCCACAAAATATGTAAGAGGGTTCACCTTAAAACTTAGGTTTTGATTGCAATCTTAAAGCCTTGAACTTAAACTCTAGTTGAAACTGAGATGATTAGCGAAATTTGAAGTCATTTATGAGTCCTTCATTTAGAATGGGATATTGCATGTGCATTTAGGACATAACCTTCATGTTGGATCGTAGTGAAAGCCAAACAAAAGTCTCTTGGTTTGGTTTTCCATGTTTGGGATGCTCCTTCAGAATCAATAATAATTACATCCTAACCCAAAACTTCTACACGTTGACGGGATGACTGCAGGCTGGTTTTTTTTTTGTAACCATAGACCATTGAGAAAACAGAGTGTATATCACATGACCAGACAGCTAGCCGTCATAAGAGAGAATTTTGGGAGTCTTCTGTCTTGTACTAGAAAAATGATTTGATTATGCAATAGAAAGTTTGTAACTGTCACAATGTATTGGGGATAAATGTTGTATTGTATAGTCTACAGTCTACACAAATGTACAATATATGCAGATTTGGAGGTGCCTATAAATCTATTCAACACACTACTAGGATGCATTGACGTAACTCAGCGCTGAATGGAATTTTTTAAGCTTGAATGTTTTCTGCACTCCATTCAACAAAATAAGTAATCCAAAACAAAATCACAATGTTAACTTGGCTGGGATAAAATAATATAGTTGAAATATAACATAGTGAATATGATAATATTCCAATATAGAATACTTGTAACAATGACAATTTGAAACAAGGCCTATGACTTAACAACTGTAAACAATCTAATGATCAACCAACCCTGATAGTTAGCTCTACAGTCTTCAAATATTACCATACAAAGATTTGTGTAAAATACCATTTAATTCTTTTATTTATGATTTATTAACAATTCACTTTAAATAATAAATATAAACCGCAAGAACATGAATGAAATTACTTCAGAACTTCTTAATGGATGCTCGGTGGTCAACTGTACTTTGTGCAAAGGGTCACAAGCTCAATATTTAGCGAAGACCAAGATTTTAAACTTCATTTTCAGGATTTCCCAGGGTCCACACAACTCTAGAGGGTACTGAGAATTTTATACAGGGAAAGGGAATGAGGTTACTCACTGTGCTGTGGACAAAGATACTCCAATGAAACAAAGGCTTTAAATATCATTTACTACATGTACTGTAAGGCTTGAAAAGGGAACTTTTTAACTTGTACTTCTGAATAAAATTTGATGAAATGTCAGAGAAAAACTCCATCTATAAACTAATTTCTCTTTTCTGTTCCTGTAGAGTAAAAAAAATATGTTAATTTAACATAAAAATGTACCATAAAAATAAATAAAGACTTCACTAAAAGCTCAATTGTCTGTTTAGGTCGTCAGTTTGATAAAAATGGAAACCTTAAACCTTGGTGGGATGCAGAAGCAGTGCTGAGATTTAAGAACAAGACTCAGTGTATGGTGGATCAATACAGCAGCTACCAGTTGAATGGAGAGAAAGTAAGTTAGGGACTAAATTTGAAACTTGACACGGGAACAGTTACCACAATCATTAAAGAAATAGCGATGCTGAAAATATTTTTGCATTCAACAGAAATAAAACAATTTGTAAGGGCCTTTACCATGTCCAACTTATTGGAGTAATTGTAATAGCAGGAACTCTTCAAGTTTTAGAAATCAAAAGAATGAAAGTGAAGTGCCCAATAAGTTGAGAGTATTTTACAAACACCTTACAAATGTTCATTGGACTGTTCAGTTGACTGTTTCCTCTGTTTACTTTTGTCTTTATAGGTTGATCCTTATCTGATACCCCTTTTGGTACACGCTGAGACTATTCCCTTTATTGAGATGTGAAAGGAATCCATCCGTGTCTTTGAAGGTCTCCTTGTCCTCTTAAAAAGAATGGACCTAAACTGAAACATTTACATTCTCTCTTAAATCCTTGTCCCCTGATGTGATTATTATTTAGACTTTGGTCTGTTGATTAAATGTCCTCGCTGCCGTGGCGGCATTGTGTGTTGTTATTCTCACTAATTTGTCACTTCTTGTCATCTGTGTCTTTAGTTTTTAATTAGTTGAGTCCAATCCTTGTCATTCAACAGTCCACAGTCACAATAAATTGTCTTGTTTGTTTTACAGGAAAGGGGGAAGCAAACTCTTGGAGAGAACATTGCAGACAATGGAGGTCTGAAGTCTGCATTTTATGTAAGTAATTGTAGTCTTAGTTTTTTCGCATAAGCGATTAATACAATTTTAAAAAATAATCAAAGTGTAATTATAATTTATAAAAAAATAATGTAAACTCATAGCTTTTTGAGAACATAGTTCCCCTTTCAGACCTAGTGGTCTATAGGGCAGATGATGTAAAGGTCATCTGATTCTGTGGCCCACGGTTAACGAGGGTGTCATGTGGCCAGCACAACGACCAACCGCCTTTACTTATCCCCAACTAATGTCAGGTACCCATTAGAGCTGGGGGACTCAAGGGCGCCCGAAAATCCCGAAATAAAAATACCAGTCTTCACCAGGATTTGAACCCGGGACCTCCAGTACGGAAGCCAAGCGCTTTACCGCTCAGCCACCGCACCCTCTTTTTGAGAACATAGCAGACCTAAAAATAAATAGAACATTTTGTGCACCCCTTTATGTTGAAATCAATTGCTAGAGTGCAAACAGAAGAACTAGATTGTGTAAAGCTTACTAGAAAGACTGTAAAGAAGATTACAAGAAATAAATAGAATGAGATATTGTAGACCACAATAAAGGATTTAAAAAAGTACTGTGATTATAGTAAGAATAAAAGAAATTCTCTTTCATGCCTTGGTTTAGATCTTTCATAATTAATTACTTTTAAACACTTTTATGATAAAGAATTGATTGAGTTGTGATTATCATTTGAGATCAACAGCCTTAGATTATTATTATTATTATTATTATAGCTTTTATATAGCGCTACTTTCATGCTTATAGCATGCTCAGAGCGCTTTGGTCCAATCTCATTTGTGGACCAGTGGGGGGGAGGGGGTATCTAGGAATTGGTTTCCCGTGCTGCCTTTGGGCGCTCAGTAAACACAACTCTGCCCGAGTCGGGTGTCGAACCTCGAGCCCCCTTCTAGGTAGCCAAGCAAGCCAAGCTCAAGCTGCACTTAGCCTCTCGACCAGTCTAGGTCAATTTAAGAAAATTAAACATTTAGTTCTAACATTACATGAGCTGAAATATTGTGGGGATCTTAAGTTTTTCTTTTTTTTTCACTAATGTGCTCATTAGATGCCTGTGTGTAATCGCTTAATGAACTCTTTATGGTTTGTCTGTTCTATTCATGTGTATGTTTCTGTTGTGTTGTCTTTAAATGAGAAAAGAGTCCTTGTAATCACAACAATTTTTCCATATGGATCAATAAAGCAGTCATAGTCTTAGTTTGTCTCTGCTTGTTGCTTTAGACTTTACAAAAATCCCATTATTAGTATAATCTGCAAGTTTAAGTAGATGTTTTCCAAAGTAACATTATCTTTCTAATGATCAGTTGTTAAATATAAAACTGAATCATGAAGGAATGATTTTCAAGATGAAGTGTCACATCATAGATGGGTCTTGTTCATGGCCTTTTTTTTACATTTTCAATGCTGAATAGTGTACAATCTCAGTATTCAACTCAATGTTATTCTAAATGAATTTGATATCTTAGATATTTCACGAATTCATTATTGAACCATTTTTTGTGAAAGTTTCAAAGTTATTGACTTTACCATCTTTTATTTTGATTGTTTTTACATCCCTTATCACTGGTGAAGTAATTATCAATTAGGCCTACTTTGTTCTCATTTTATGTTTAACTTCTTCCTTCTCTGTCCCCGGACCCCACATCATAATGAACTTATGTGATTAAGTTTTGGACAATTACAAATTCTTCTCTGCTATTGATTTGCCCCTGCAAAGAGTTTATAAATATAAAACTTGGATGTTTAATAAGTTTTAATGAAACAATTCAAATTAACCAGGCTGTATTGTTTGCCCTGTTCTCCAGGCTTACAAGAAATGGGTGGAGTTGAATGGTAAGGAGCAACTCTTGCCTGCAATTGGTCTCTCTCACGAGCAGTTGTTTTTCTTGTCTTTCGCTCAGGTTGGTCTTTTTTTTTTTGTTACTTATAATGTTCACTTGAAAGATTGACTCCCCCCTTTTTTATAAAATAACATTAATTTTAGCTCCAGCTGGAATAACCTTCCCAGTGTGCAGCTGAACATTCCAGGCTCACATAGGTCTCACCAGCCACATTAGGAGTCACAAAACCCCAGTGCAAAGCCCTCAGCCCCCTGGATGACAAAAGTGGCCATCATCGAACCACGATGGACAAACTATAATGTTTTATAATTTTATATATATATAATATAATATATATAATGTTTTTTAAGTCATTTGTTTACATTGACTAAAATTAATGGAAATGAATTTGCCTTAGAATATAATGAATTTAGTTTTTGCTGTAGCAGTAAATTAATAAGGTTGTCTATTTGCCCCTTTGATCATTGATTTTCTTTAAGAATATTTACATGTATCTGAACTATACTCTAGCCATGAGCCTTATACAAATCTACTGCCAGTGCTTAGCTTTATATAGAATCCATCAACCCTGTTCAGTGTTTGGTCATTATTATAGGATGATGCCATTACTAGAACGACAATCACGACAATCACGTTGCAGTCTTAAGAAGCTTTTAAGAATGTGATGTGTATGCTGTCATGTGGTATGTACCCTGGACTGTAGTTTTATGGTCCCAGGTTCCAAACCTGCCCACCGCCTTACCCCGCCATCTTGTCTAGGGTTTGGACCATAAAGTAATCGTCTTTAAATCTGAAGGAAAATCTGAAACATGCAAAATGAAGCAAAATCAAAAAGTGTCTAGAGTTTGTTAGGAATACTTTGATGTGACTGAGAGAGAGTTGAAAAGCATGTGATACTGAAACTTGGTACATCAGTTCACAGATAAAGTTTTGAGCTGAGTCTTTGCTTATGTGTAAATACATAATCTTCATTGATCTGATTGTAGCCTAAATCTCCATAAAACTGATTGGTATTTCTTTATGATGCTAAGGTCTGGTGCTGGAACAGTAAGCCAGAATCTGATCACTTGCAAGTGTTAACTGATGCACATTCACCAGCCAAGTTTAGGTAAGGGCTTTGATACTACCATAGCTGACTATGTTAAAGACCTTTTTACTTAGCTATAAAAAGCTAGATTTAGGTTGGTATTTTGATACTACCATAGCTGACTATGTTAAAGACCTTTTTACTTAGCTGTAATAAGCTAGATTTAGGTTGGTATTTTGATACTACCATAGCTGACTATGTTAAAGACCTTTTTATTTAGCTGTAATAAGCTAGATTTAGGTTGGTATTTTGATACTACCTGTCACAAGACCTTTCCTATCGTCTAGATGCCAGATGTAACAATGTCTTCTTCTTATCGAATGATGAATGAATGATGACTTCGTCAACTTTATCTTGAGATGTAATAACAAATGATGCAGTCCGATAGGAGAGTATACTTGTGTTGCCGGGGAATCTAACTTGAATTAGATGTAATTATGAACACAGACGAACTAGGAATCAAATTGAATAACTTCCTCATAGAAATAAAACACTAGAAACTTTTATTCAAATACAACTTAAGTACAGCTTATGTACAAGGTGCATATTAAAAATGAAAATATAATACTAAGGCTCTTTCTTCAATACTATTGTAGAACACACTAGAGACATGAACCTATCGCTTCCAAAGCAAAACTCAGACTGGCCTTTTTGCGCGTCCTATGTCAGCTGACCTAACTCTTTTAAAAAGAATATTTATTTTCAAATCAACCAATAGACTTGCGACAATCATTGTGACGTCATTGAGTTAAACTTGCGGCTCTGTTAAGGGACTAGACCTTTTGTGTAATTCTTGAGGCTCAGTTAGGGTTTTCTAATACTAATTTACATACAAGCTTTTAAATATAAATTAAATCTATAATAGCATCTGTGACACTACCATAGCTGACTATGTTAAAGACCTTTTTACTTAGCTATAATAAGCTAGATTTAGGTTGGTATTTTGATACTATCATAATGAGAACCTCATACACCTTCACTTTTCCCTTAGTCTGTTGGGGCACCACATAAGATTTGTCAACTGTCTTTCTCCATTCCTCTCTCTCGCCTCAGATAGAATCTTACTCCTTCCATGCTGTTTTCCTATCACTTTCTCTGTCTGCCTCTTCTTCTTCCTGGTACTGTTTCCAGTGTAGTGATCAAGTTTATATTGTTAAAGACAGTGTTCTTTGGCTAATGTAGAATAGTTGATGAATTAGTAGTTGATTTGCATAACACCCAAGATGCTAGCCAGAACATTATTTTGGCGGCCCGAGGCTAGAACGAACAACCTTGTAATTTGGTCATAGAGTTTAGGTATGCATTTTTTTTATCATGTTTAAAAAAAAAGCGCCAAATACAAATACCTCATCACTGATATACGAAAGACATATTTTGTGATGACATAGCCAGGTAATCATGGCCATCTTTCAAAGACCTCACTGCTAAGAGAGTTTGGACATGCTGATGGCGCCAAGTCCTAGCAGAAGTAATGTTTAATTTGTATTTAAAGATTATTAGCTGTCCACTTATTCTTATAAAGCTGGCCATGGACAGTATGGACCATTGGGGCACCAATCAAGACCTGCCAACCCTCTTTCTCCATTCCTCCCTGTCTTTTGCCTTATTTAGAACCTCTTTCAATGGCAGGCCCGTCCATTCTTTTATGTTGTCCTCCCATGGCTTTCTTTGTCTGCCTGTTCTTTTTCCTGGTACTGATCCCTGAAGGAAGGTCTTTGCGAGTCCTGCAGATCTTGTAATATGGCAATAGATTTTAAGATTGCGTTTTGTTTTACAATAGTTAGCAGGTCATCATGGGGTCTGATCACTGCAGTTTCCCTGTCTCTGATCTATGGTTTGTGATGCGGTCTTTGAAAACATATGAATATGCAAGTCAAATTAAGTCTAAAAAGGCAGCAGAAGTGGCAGAACGCTTGGTATGGTGTCAGCAAAATAATGATGTACAATTGTAATGAGAAATTCAATCAATCTGAAGTTAAGGGAAATCATATTAGCAGAAATCTTATCTTATATAATACAGACGTTACTTCAAAAAAGAAGATGATTACGTCCTACGCGTCATGCATTCAGTCATGCATATTTACCAGTGACTTAAATTCTGCCAAGTCACTGGTTTTGAAATGTTTTGAAATGTCTTCTTCAAAAAATGTTTTGAGTTGATATTGTTGCAGCACCTCTTATTAAAGCAGTACAGAATCTGAAAGGTCCTAGTTAAAAGATAAAATAGAATTTCCACTTAGAATAATGTATTTTTTTAAGCTTTCTTAATAATATCATTTTTGTTAGTCTTTAAAGGTGAATTTTTAACAATAAAATTGCAACATTTATTGTTCCTTTCAAAACATGTTAACCGTCTTTGTGGCCTTCCACTCCAGTCATGGCACCTCACCCTCTTCTCCTGACATGGTGCCCCACAGGTTGAGAACTTCAGCCTGTTTTATTACAAACGAAATGTTATTACAAACAAAATGTTATTACAAACAAAATGTTACATAACATACTATCACTGATCTAGTTTTCTTTTTTTTTTTTTTTTCACATTTGTTTTATTTTTTGGTTGATAAAAAATAACTAAAAAAAAATGTATCATTCAAGTTACAAATAAATCTCATCAAAACCAGCAGCAGGGGGTTATTCCTCAACACAATGACAGCTTTCATTTTTAAATTAACAATTTCTAAAATACTACAGAGAATAATTTTTTTTTTTTTTTCCCAAACCTGTACACACATTTTTTTTTATTTAGTGCATCAAGAGAATAATATTTCCATCACAAGCAAACAATGGACCTCATTCACCAAAATGAACGGTCACTTGATAATATTGATAAACAGTGAAAAAACTGTCAAGGGATAACCATTGTAGATTAAAATTAGAACGTAATTTGTATAGAAGAGATAGAGAATTATGTGGCTCGATGTTGTTTGTTTACGATTGATGAATGAGGTCCATTGTCTTTCTAAAATAATAATAATAATAATAATAATTTTATTTATAAAGCGCTGTTAACAAACAAAATGTAAGCTCAAGGCGCTGTAGAAACATTACAAACACAAACATGAGACATGACAAACTAATTTAAAAAAGTTCTAAACAGATAGGTCTTGATGTTCTTCTTAAAATTAGGGAAAGATAATCCTCTCTCGCTCTCTCTTTTCTGGTATTTTTAAGAACCTTTGTTTTGGGAGTAGTAATGAATTTTTTAAAAGTTCTGGTTGTTTTTTTTTTTCTTCATTTTTTATGGTAATGGGAATGCTATTCATTTCTATAAACCTCAATTTAAAGTCTTATATTGCAGTATTTTTAGCTTGAAAGAAGCTAGAATATAGGCCAATAATGATTATAGAGATCTGAAAATGATCACATAGGCAGATAATCACATTGGCCAACTTCTCTTCTACTCTTTCATCATTCCAACGTCCTTCTTGTTGCTTAAGAGAGCATTTTAATTCAATGTTAATTTGTTTCAATTTTTTCCCCCATTATTTTAAATTTGTGAATACTATTTTTACTTTTCAGAGTTATTGGCCCTCTGTCCAATTCTCCAGATTTTTCTAGAACCTGGAAATGTAGTGACACGTCCAAGATGAATCCCAAAAAGAAATGTGAAGTCTGGTGATCTGCGCACGTGTCCTGGCATATCGTAATCTCTTTAGATCACTGGCCTATAGAGCATGGTCCACACACCATCACTAAATGGTGAACTCAAAAGAGCCAACTAAATGCTTACAACATTGAGACCTTGATATGTTGTTTTGCTTATGATCAAATGTTAACTTTAGAACTTTTTAGAATATTAGTTGTTTTTTTTTTAATAATTTAATGTAACGTTCGCTTTGATTTTTATAAATAGATAACCTTTACTCTTGTAGCCTTACTTAATTTTGAAAATATTCAAATTAGTTTGTAATTCAAAGATGTTCTGTCCTTTTCTTCTGTTGATTTTTTTTTTAATTGTTATTTTAAAAATTAGACTTAGAATAATCTGATTCTCTTTATTGACTTTATATCGGCATAAATATCAAGAGATAGTAACCCTGATATTTCAGCCAAATGAATTTGTAATACTAAATCAGATTTCAGTCTGTACTGTGTTCAGTATTTTAAAAGATCTGGAAAATTTTCACTTGACTTACTGAAAGGTTAATTTGACATCAAATTTACGTATTACCTTCTACAATCTTGTTATATTATTTTACTAGCTTACATTTATTAGTTTGCAGTATTAAATATTTTTTAAATCAACTCCCTTTTATACAGAAGAACACAACTTTGAAGCCAAAATTTTTTGTATGTACTCGGTTAAATTGAAGATTTGACCAAAAAAAAAACAAACAAAAATTCATATATTGACTTGTGTTTTACAGAGACAAAGAATATCACATGTTTTTTTTTTTTGTTTTTTTTTACACACTAATCCTAATTATTTTTTATTACTTTAAAATTTTTTATTTGCATTATATATTTTTCTTTACAACTTTTATATATGATCTTAGTTTACTTTATATCCAAAAATGTTAGCAAAACTTTGCCCATGTTCTTTTTCGTCTTTGAGAGTTGTTGCACAATTTTAAGTCCTATGAAAACCATCAACCTTTTTACAAAGACTAAATAAAATAAATCTGAAATTGAATTTAAAAAGATTATACTAAATTATAAAAACAAAAAATTGTGTAAAACTTCAGTTGTACCTCAAATTTGTAAGTGCTCAATTTGTTTTTAATGTCCTAGCATGCTTCTTTCAATATCCCAGCATGCTCTTTTTGATGTGATAGCATTCTCCTCTCCATGTTCCTTTGAAAATATTTAGTTCAACTTTGTTGGACCTGATCTATTTGTGCATATTCTGAACATATTTGATGTTCTGTATAAAACATGCATGTCTCTTTTGTCAGCAAACTATGATACTTTGTTTTTTGTTTTGCCAATATTTTATGATTAGTAAATCAAAATCCTTCATTTTGTAAAATCCAACCTATTCTTTGATCTGATCATTCAAAACTGATCAATTTTTTGTTAAGACATTCTTGTTTTATGACAATAGGTCTGTAAATAAACTCTTTCATTGTGATATTTTATAAAATGGTTTTACCTAAAGACCCACTTTTACCAAGTAACCCACTTTCATCAGATGACCCACTATCACCAGGTGACCCACTCTCACCCAATGACCTACTTAGCACCCATTTTGTTTGTAAGAGGAAAAGAAAGTAACATTTTGTTTTATTCCTTAATTCATTTCTTGTCAATAGTTTTTGACCAAATGTTTTGCAGTAATGGAATGCCTGAGCCTCAATGTAAAGACATTGTATTAGCATTGACTAGATGGCCCAAAGTTGATAATTTTTTGTGGTCAGCAAGCAAAATGTACAATTATTAATTTGTAGTGCAACAAATATTATATACAGTTTACCTAGTTTGTCTGCCTAGATACTAATAGATACTAAACTCATACTTTTGTATATTAAGTCACAAGAAATGTATACCTTCTGTGATAAAATTGCTCTTCAAGTAAATGTTTCAGACTCAATTCTAATTAGACTGAGATTGAAGTAAATTCGCATGGTCATTGAACTGGCCATCTAATATTCCTTGTAAATTAATTGATCTTAGCTCTTGTCAGTTCTTAATCTTTCTGGCAATTAAAGGCTATGGCACATATTTGGCTAAGTAGCAACAAGTGTTCATTGTACTGTGTGTTTAATATTCATAAAATATGATAGTCGTAACATGTGCGCATCTGTCCCTCAAAAAAGACTTTTCTGAGTGAGTGTTACCATTTTGTGTTCCAGATGAACTCGTAGAGTGTAAGCCAAATGTTTTAATACATATTGTTGCCAGTTTGTACCCAGAGATTTGTTTACATCCTATTGCGGCTTCAGCTAATTGGGATTAACACTTGAAACTTTTCAAATGGCAGTGTTATAACCTGAACTAACATTCAGATAGAATGTATTGTTGGAAGTTTTGGGATTTGTTCATTCTAGAACTCTGTTCACTTTTCATTGAGCTTTTCAACAAAAATCAATGAATTTGTGAACTAGTTATAATTGTTGCCCCATGGAACCCTGTACTCTTTCCAATTGGGTTAGAGAAAGTAAATGTGTGGTTCTTATACAAAATTCATTCATTTCGATTGATTTATTATTTTACATAATTTTTGTTTACAAATATTTACACCTTTATATAGACTGGAGCTTAGCATCATTGGAAAAAACAAAAGTGGAATCACTTATTTCTACAGATCTAAATTGATTTATTGTTTAACATAATGTTTTTGTTTACAAATATTTACACTTTTATATTCCCTGGAGCTTAGCATCATTTAAAAACCATTTAGAGTTTGTATTATCTACATGTATCATTATACCAATGGCCATACCCAGTAATGTAATTTTTTTTGTAAATATTATATGATTATATTATGTATGATTTACACTGATCATATATATTTACCAATATATTGAAATCCTTTTGTAGGTAATACAGTGAAAAAGTGTGATTATTGACTGTATTCGTCAATAGATGAATAAGACTCATAATTATTTTTTAATTATTATTTGTATTTCCAATCAACACCAATAACTACCGGAGAATTTTTTTGTTTTGGTTGTACACCAATCAATCAACTCCCCATAAAAGTTTGCTTGAAATACATAATGTTAATATCATTATAAATTTCATTTGGTATGTTCCAATAAAACTGTGTCTATGTGTCACTAATGTTAGCTGTTACCTGGTCAGAAGTTGTTCTTGAGTGTATAGTCCTTCATTGTTAGAACAGTCACTTGAATGGAAACCATGGATGAGCAAGATTTTAAATGTATATTACTTTTATAGCTTTATTACTATTTATTCTTCACCCCCCTTTTTACAGAGGATTTTTATTTCTCAACTTGATTGTGGTAGCCAACATTATGAATATAATGTCCCATGAATATATGTGGTAACCAACACTATGAATATAATGTCCCATGACCTTCATGCCAGCTCTATCATGAAAGGAAATGAGATTTTTTTTTAAATGCTTGTTGACTCAAAAAGATGAACTGAGACAGAAGAGAAAACAAAAAATGTGGAATATGTTAAGATGGACAAATAGGTGTCTCTGTTCTGTTTGTGTCTTTCAGTCTGTCTCTCTACTAACCTAACAGCAGCTAAGACTAAAACCCAAATCTAAGTCATAAATTGGTTTTTCTTTTTT
>JADKLZ010081101.1:23985404-24005723 GCA_021533235.1 Biomphalaria straminea
GGTTGCGGTCTGTTGCTAAGGGTTGCGGTCTGTTGCTAAGGGTTGCGGGACTGATGAAATATAAATGACTTTATTCTACTTATGTTGCTTTGGCTTGATCTCTCTCTCTTTCTCTCTCTCTCTCTCTTTCAATTCTCAGTTTCCGTAGTTCCAAAACAGTTTTCCAGAAAAATAAATTATAAATTCAGGCAAAAAGTCATAATATTACTGGGTAGTTAATTTAACTTTGTTTGTTTTTCAACATAAGGGTGATGTCTGTTTATTAGGTGAATTTTTTTTTTGTTTGTTGTTTTCATGACAACAGCAGACGACTCCAGAATATGTTGGACAGAAGAACGTCTATCTTTAATTAAAATCAAACCAGCAGCCAGGATCATGGCAGAACGTGAAATGTTTCATCAGAACTATCATTAGTCTCTCTCTCTCAACAGAGTGACCTTCAGTGGATATATAAAGGGGCAACCAACAGTTCACGTTGATGTTGTATGGTCAACTCCTAGATGTATGGTCAACTCCTAGATCAGCCAGCATTGCTTTCCCAAGTACCCATTGGACATTAGAGGGTTGGGCCCCGGGCGCGCCCTGACAGTCTCTTGCCTAAGTTTTATAAAAAAAAAAAATACCGACTTTTCCACTTTCGGGGGCGGCTAAAAAAAGAAACAGCTTACACCATTCCAGCTTGCGTTCATGGGTTATAACAGTGATGGTCAAACTACATCCCGAGGGCCAACTCCGGCCAGCGCGAAGGTTTGATCCGGCCTGCCATATGTTTTGTTGTAATAATTCAAACAGTTTCTTGCATGATATAAAACGTCATGTTTTAAATGCAAGTGGAAACATGGGAGTAAAATTGCGCACTTTAATTTTTAGTATTCTCTAGTGCAGCGGTTCTCAACCTTGTATGCTCGGCGACGCCTTTTTACAATCTCCCACTCAACCGCGACCCCCGCCGACACATGCACATACAGCAATAGAAGAGTAGACAATAACAATCCATATTTCGGATGGTCTTAGGCGACCCGTGGCAAATCGTCAATCGAGCCCCAAGGGGGTCGCGACCCATAGGTTGAGAAACCTCTGCTCTAGTGGTGGCTTCAACGTGACTTGAAATTAGTTAACCGCACAGGTGGGTAATAAGACTACGTGACTGACTGTTTACTGTTTATTGTTGATTTATCATACCATTCAAACATTTCAACTGTAAAATTTTGAAATAAAAAAATAAATTAAAAAGCACTTCGATTCAGAATGTCGTTTTATCAACACTTGCGAAAATGTAAGTAGTTATTTCAAAAATTCTGTTTCAAGCAGGCCTTAGTGCGTTTTCATGTGCAACTGCTTAAATAACTTTAACTTCAATATAACAGTGATCTCAAACAATCATTTCTAATTGTTACAAATTTAGAGTCTAGCCTACAGGAATTCGAATATCTCATGCACTGTTTACATCCTATATTTGTGAGATGTTGTATTTAGATATTGAGACTAAGAAAAAGCTGTGTCAGAATTTATAACTGACGGATTAATGTTTCCGTCACTGGTCACGTGAAAATGTGAACCAATAAATGAGAAACAGAATTCGCAGCTTCAGTGCATTGGTTTATTATTGAAATACCCAAATATAATAGTACTTTTGTTGTTGTTGTTTGCTCGTCACTGAGTTGATGTTTATATGGAACACCTAGATAATATATGATTCACAGGTACTAGACATGCGAACGTTTTAGGAGATACATACGATTGTACTTAGGCCTAACAGTTGTTTGTTTTCAGTCTATCCTTTGGTTTATCCTAGAAACAGTAGATACGTGTAACCTAGATTTATTCTAGAAATAGATGAAAGAATTCAAGCCAGCTCTACCTTTTTTTATTTTAAGTTGCTTCCCGTTTTGTTAAGAAACATGTCACAAGTAACTTTCCTTATTAAAATAATATATCCTTATTTGAGCACCACTGAAAATTAAAAGTTATTCGTTTTAAATCGATCCTTTGCTTCTTTCTATAAACAGTAGGTAACTTAAAGCGATTGGTTCACTCTAGAAATTCAAGACAGCACTTTTTTTGTAGTTGCTTCCCTTTTTGTGAAGCAACATATCACAAGTTACTTCCCTTATTTAAAAAAATTAAATTAAAAAAAAACACTAAATGAAGCACCATATGTAGGTAAATAAAGGTGCTCCTTTCAGGCCTGGCAATCTAAGGATATCAAATGATGTAAAGCTGATCTGTTTCTATGGCCTATGGTTAATGATGGTATTATGAGGCCAGCACAAAACTTCTCCAGCCAATCTCAGATGAGTGAACTCAGCAGTGTACTTTAACTTCACTGGGATTTAAACTCAGGACCCTCTGTTAGGAGGAGTCCTTTACCACATCATATCCTAAAAGTCTCAAACTTGAAAAAAAGGAAATGAACAAAAACAAGTCACACTAAGCTGCTTCATTGCATGTAATGGTATATTTGGTGACTATCACAATCAATATTTTAGTAGCTTACACTACATGAAGTAATTAAGAGGTACTCTTCAGATGTGGGTGGTTTTTATTTGTTTAATCAATGCATGGTTTAAAAAGAATTGTTATAAGTATTACTATGCATCCCAAAAAAAGGTTTTCAAATTATTATTGCGCTACTGAAATAAAATATAAGTGTTTAGATCTTGAGACTACTTTTGGTAAAAACAATCAATCATTATTTATTCTTATGTCTCCATTATCTGGTCACTTTGAAATCTATTTCAGTGTGTTTGCTACCCACAGCTGAAGAATACCTGATAACTGTGGACCAAATGAAGTATTAGGAAAAGAGAAAACAAAAAAGAAGGAATGTATGTAACACAAAAGATAAGAAATGAAACAAAACTAAATAACTTTGGTTGGGTGTTTACTTTCAAGGCGGTCCAATCCAAACTTAATAAGAAATATCCCATGATTCTCTCAGTCCAGCACACTGTGCGAGGAGCTACTCCAATAAAGATAAGCACCTGTGTGAACAGTGGCAAGATACAAACTATCATGGATTAGTGAATATACAATACCGGTACTATTATGGGTTGGTGAATATACTTTTCAGAGTCCAGTGACAAAATGTGATAAATATGGTAACCACCAATAAGTTGCAAGTTGAGGGATGCTTTTAGATTAAAATATATTTATTACATTAGGTTGAAATTGTACTAGATTTATTTAGAACTTTATTATATGATCTGACAGAATCATAATATTTGTTCGCTGACAGGATCATAATATTCAATCTCTAACAAAAAAAATTATAGTTGTGCTCTGACAAGAAAACTATATTTTATGCTGTGACAAGAACATTACATTTTCAGAATACATCTCATGAATGGATGCATAACCAAATGTAAGATGTAGTCAATATAAAGTAGCGCAACACTTCTAGCCTGCAAGAGATTGCTGGGACAAGTCCCAAAACGCTTGCCGAGTCTGGGAACACATAAGACACCTTAACCCAAGCCTGAAAAAGTTTTATTTATATAGTACAGTGCAAGACAGGCCACTGTGCTACTGATTCAGTTTCTGCATAGTTAAGGCTAAACTTCAACTCAAAGTGCCCCTGCTGCAGAAAATCTAGAGTCTGCCACAGACTTGCTAAGTTATATTTCAACATATTACAGGTTCTTGAAATGTATGGTGTTATACATACATTAGGGACAACAGCAAGGTATCTGTCCAAGAGAGGATTAGAACCACTCAGACCCACACTGAAATAGTGTTTAATGATGACGATAATCCTGTTAGAGTGATGGATGATATCAAAAAAAAAAAAAAAAGATGGATCTAAAACAGAGGCATAATGAGCAAAACATAAGCCCAGGGCATGGTACGTTATTTCTCCCTCCCCCCCCCCCATTTTCCATGAACATCACATAGAAATATAGGCTGCAGGTGGCACCTGGGGCATCGTGCCCCTTTTACCCACCCTCACTACCCCTCTGATCTAAAGTCCTAAAGTCACACTTGTATCCATGTCACTGGGAGGATGGTTTACAACTTGGATGTGACTAATCAACGTAAGATGTCGTTAATAGCAACATTACTGTTCTTTGAGAGTGATGATATCAAGAAATGTGCATCCAATCATGATGAGAATGATTTATGGTATCAGTTGCTGTACTTCTGTAAGATGAGTTTGTAACTCTTCCATGAGAATGTGGTCACAAAATGATAGAGATGTGTACTGTTAAGTCGTTCATCATATGAAAGCCATAGTATACAGACATGGTTATTGACTCTCTGTTTCTTTATAAGTCTATAAAACTAATGTTCTGTGAAAGTCATGCTTGTATCAATCTTACTGCAAGAAGATGATTTTACAAATTTCTATGTGATTGATGATCTTTCATCTTCACCAATCTTTAAGTCTTTTAAACCGTTGGTGCATCACACGAGATCTGTTGACTGTCTTTTCTATTCCTCTCTACCTTTTTCCCTAAAGAGAAATTCAATCATTATAAATGACAGGCCTGTCCATTCTTTGAGGTTGTATACTGCCTCTTCTTCTTTTTCCAGGTACTGTTCCCTGAAGAAATCTTTGCGAGCCATGAGGATCCTGTACTATAGTCATAGAGTTTAACTTTGCATTTTTTTGGCAGTGGTTAGCAGGTCAATGTGGGGTGCTATTGATGATCAGAAATTTAATATTTGTATTCATGTTACTAGAAATATAATTACCAAATGGGACATGACTGATGGCACATTAGTGATTGACAAAAACGACAACATAGTTGTTAATATTTTATATGAACTGTTTTTGTTCTTTTTTTGGTTGGCTTCTTTTTAAATTGTTCATTATTATTTTATTTCTAAATTAATTCTTCTAAATCCTTTTTCTTTCTCTTAAGCTGTATAGAAAACGAAATTTTGGCTGCACAATAAATCTGATAATAAGTCCCATAAGAAAAGTATGTCAGATCAATTTAACAATTTTTTTGTGTGCCATTTCAGAATCCCATGAATCCATTTATTTAATATTTGTTATACAACTAGTTAAGCATTATCTTTGCAAACTTAATGACTTATCATGTAAATCATGAGCCAATTAAACAATTACTGCAATTGACTATGTGTTTGCTATTTTTTACTTTTTAAAGAAATACTGGATGCTACTCTATTGTTCTCAATTATTTAAAACAAAATTGTAGTAAGCCGCTATGCAGTGACTTTAATGATAATAAAACAAGAAAGAGCTAGCATAAAAATAACATTCTCCAAAAGCAGTGTTAGCAAGACAAAATATGCAATCACCCATGTTGATAACAAAGTACAACAAGATAACCCAAGTCACCAAAACATACAGGATTTTTCTTTTTTCTGTAAGACATTTTATTTTTTAAGAAAGAAGAGCTCGCAAAAACTGAGACTGATGAAAAAGAGACTTAAGATAATCCTTATCCCCCAGTGTTTCATGACATCATTGTGCAAAGATGGGGATAAGTAAGGAAAGACAAGCCTAGCTACCGAGATCATTAAAGCATCAAGATATATCATTAAGCAGAGAACATAATAACAAAGTAGGGCAAGGTAATCGCTCGTCATTAAAATAGTATTTTAAAACAAGGTTGTGCGATGATTGGGATAATAAAGTGAAGTAAGATAAGCCCAGGCCCCCCAAAATGCTATCATCAAAGCAGTGTTTCAAGATATTATGATTGTGCAAAGATTGTGATAACAACAAAGATAAGCTTAGCCACCATCATTAATATCCTTAGATGTGTTTTCAAAATTCTACACATGCTCAAATACATTAACTGACTTTATTTTACGTATAGCATTTAAAATAAAGAAGAAAATCAAGCACATATAGCAAGTGAAGAAACAAAAAGGAATGAAACAAATTTTCTCCAATATCAGAAATTATTACAGAAAACCAAGGAAAAAAAAATTTATTGGTAAAATCACAAGCTTTTTGTGATTGCGCGATGATAATTAAAAATTAATACAAAAAGTAAGTATCCCTATCAAACCTAGAGATCCATAGGGCAGATCATATAAAGGTCATCTGTTTCTATGGCAGATAATTGATGAGGATGTCATGTGGCCAGCACAAGGACAAACCATCTTTGCTTTTTTTCCAACTTAAGTCAGGTGGCCATTAAAGTTGGGTGGGCTCTTGTCCTAAAAATCCTTAAGTTAAAAATCCCAGTCATTATCGAGACATAAACCTAGGACTTCTCAGTTCAGAAGTCAAGCAACCACTCAGCCACCGAGCCCCTGTATTGATAGTAACATATTCTTTTCTTTTTGGGGTATTGTTAGGGTTTGTTTTGTTTTTTTTCACTCCCAAAAAAATAAATAAAATATTTACCTAAATTTAAAGACTCCTTTCACTTCAATGTAGCAAATCTGAAAGCCAAACAAAAATAATTGATTGAATGATTAATATGCCAATGGCAAGCTCTGCTTGGATTGCAGTATTAACATAATAAGAAAGAAAAACAGAAAATACTTCTTCTTTTAAATAAAAAAAAAACATATTAATTTTAATTGTATCAATTAGTTTGAATCTGTCATTCAATTAAATTTGCAATAGAACTAGACTAACAATAATAAATCTGCGTGATTAGAAATATTTCTACCAATTATTTTTGTCACTTGTTTGGACCAGTTGGGAAAAGGGGGGGGGGGTGGCAGACAAGTCTAGACCGAGGTATCTGTGTAAAAGTTACTGGGATTGCTTTCTAAATGCATAAAAAAATTTACGGCTTGAACTTGAACTTAGGACTCAAGCCTTCTCAAGAGGACTAATTCAACTTATGCCACATCTCAAGAACTATTTCTTTCCCTTGTTTTAACCTTACAAAATAATTAATTAGCATTAGATAATTAACTAATTGGTTTTTTATTTTTAATTGATTACTTTTTTTCCAGGTACAAGAAAAAATTGTGCAAAATTTCAACATGAATTGAGATTGGGTATGGGAGAAATTATGTGTATAGATATGTATTTAAACATTTTACAGATGGACAGAGAGAGTGAGCTGATATAAGCTTTGTAAAAACCAGATCACATAAAGTTATTTTACTACTCTAGTGT
Source organism: Biomphalaria straminea (assembly GCA_021533235.1). Classification (NCBI taxonomy): domain Eukaryota; kingdom Metazoa; phylum Mollusca; class Gastropoda; family Planorbidae; genus Biomphalaria; species Biomphalaria straminea. The sequence continues at coordinate 23,992,462 of JADKLZ010081101.1, forward strand.
TGGTATATTAGCACTAAGACAATATGCTCATTCTTTGTTATTAAGTAAGTTATAAAAAATCATGACATCAAGAGAGTTTCACCAGAGATGAAAGATTTAACGATTTTATAAATGTCTGTACCAACACAATTTTAATACAAAAGTCAGTTCAAAAACATTTTGCCATAGCATTTATTGCATGTAGACAAAACAAGTCAGTTACTGAATAAATTTTTAGACTAAACCATTCATTGCTTAACATTTGCTTTGAAACTTCTAAAAACTAAAAAAAAAGGAGTTTCCAAGACCTTTATAAAAATTTAATCTAAATTTATATAAAATTTCCCCTAACACAGTCACATGCAGAGAAGATGGGATGCATTAGGAGCATTAATTATTTTGATGTCTCTCATTTTTGTAAACAGAAAAAAAAAATTCAACTTTGAAAGGGAATGGCTAAAAGTGGACGAAATGTACACACTATAAAAAAGGTCAGACACTCACCAATTAATTCCTATACAAGAAGAAGGGTATGTATCTACAAATGGGCTTTTTTTTTATATTTTGCTGACATTAGGTATAAAAACTTTATTTTCAAATGCATCCCACTCCTAAAGAAAATTAAAGCCATTTCTCTACTGGGTTCTACAATTTTCCAACCCATGTGCAATATACAGAACATGCATTTAAATGCTTTTGTTGACATGCTTCTAAAATTACATTTTACTTCATTTGTAGAGAGAAAAAAAAAAGGTCAAGCTCACCTAGTAACAGTTAACACTATCAACACCTTTCAACAAGTGGGCTACCTATAGCAGAAAATCAGAAAAACAAAACATTAATTTTACGTTAATGCTATTTTAATAATCACTTATAGTTTCAACATACACTATAAAAGCTGATGTACCACAGAAATATTTGAAAGACACGTCATGTAACTAGCCCATTTACATCCTTACTCTCTCCTCAACATTAGAATGTTCTGACTTTCAAGCAAAGCCACACCCAGAAGGATATAACTATAAATTGGATTACTTAAATATGGGATAGGTAAAAAAGAGTTTCCATTTAGCCAATTTTTAGGGACTCTGTCACATAAATGTCAGACATAAATCTATGCACCAACAATATCCAGTTACCTTGTAAATACAAATAGAACCGGATTTAGACTAAGCCCATTGTTATCAGCATAAAGCAATCTACTTTGCTCTTTCTTTAATATAATTGAAAATATCCCTGGAAACAATTTTATGGGCCCCAGAAATAAGTAGGTCCGTAAAATATAGCTTATGTTGCCTGTCACGTGCCAATTATGTCACGATGATGTTTGATGATAGATGTTGAATGACGTGACATGCCGGGGATTGATTAAATCTTAAATCGAAGTAGTTGAATAAATGTAGATCTAGAAATTCACAATAAAAGATTTTCTTGTAGAAAACAAATTTCAGGAACTTTATTTGAACAAAACGTAAGTACAACTTATGTACAATGGCAGATCTAACAAGATGAACAATATTACAAGGCTCCTTTGTTAATTAAAACTTAGAGATATTACAAACACGTGTGCTCAATAAGACATTCCAACATCGACTGATCAACTCGCGCAAAATGCAGACTCTTGGGCGGAAGTCAGGTGACTTTTTTTTTAAAACAACCAATAGAATCAAAGTTCAAACTTGTATACGTCTCTGGAAGAACCCAAGGTAACAACTCGTGTCTATGTTCTCTGATTAACTCGCGAGCCATCAAGCGAGGGTTTATATTTCTAATATACACACAATCTTTTAAATGTAAAATATACAACTAAATCTACAATGGCATATGTGACATTGCCTTTAGGTAAATCCAGCTCTACTTGCAAGTAAATTTAAAAAATTAGAATAATTAATCCAAAACAAAAAGAATGTACCTTGTAATAAGTATATAGTGAGTTGAATGCCTTATATATCTAATGAATTAACAAGTATACATATAATACAAGCAGAACTCTTCCCAGAAGTGATTTTTCAAAAAACAAATGTACCTGAATAATCCTATTGCCTACAGCCTACAAGCAGCAGAGTAAATAGCAATATGAACGATGCCATCTCGTTTGAGCAGTTACTGAAGTGCAGCCTATCGAGAAAGAGAAATACATTTATAATACTAAATTTACGTTCTCTGAGTTTTTATGATAAATGTCACAAAACCAATAAAAATTAGTGTATCGTCGGTGGTTATTTAATTTAATGATTTAAATTAACTTATAAATAATTTTTTTTTAAACTATAGGCTCTCTACATCTCTCATTTCAGGTACCCTAAAAAAGTCTATGAATACACTGGACCTGAGAACCATAGTTCACTAAAGATGATAAAATATCATAGATCTAGATCTTTTATATGATATAGATCTAAATATATACTAGATGTATTTTAATATGATATTTATTTAAATATTATATAGATATCGAAAGTAAAGTAAAAGTGTCCCCTTCAGACCTTGCGATCTATGGGGCAGATGATGTTAAGGTCATTTGTTTCTATGGCCAAAGGTTAACAAGCAGGCTGTTATATGACCAGCACAACGACCAACTGCCTTTACTTTCCCCAACTCAGGGGCGCCCTAAAAAACCCAAAACTCAAAATCCCAGCCTTGACCGGGAGTTAAGAGGTCCCAAACAGAGGATGCATATTCTATTATTGGCCTAACCAAGGTTAAATAACATTTAAGTTTCATGTTCTTTTTTATTTATAGAAATTTCTATTAATAAACCCTAATGCTTTGTTTGATTTTTTGATAGTTTCATCAATTTGGGGATTCCATGACAGTTTTTCATTTATTATAACACCTTGGTATTTTGTGTTTTTAGTGTGTGCTACTTGTTTACCATGAATAAGATAAGTGGGATTAATTTGTTTTAGTTTTTTTGTTACTCTTAATAACTGACATTTTTCTGGGTGGAAACTAAGACTTGCTCCAATTTGATTCCAATTTCTCATTTTCTGTAATTTATCTAAATCACTTTGTAAAATATCTTTATTTGTTTTATTGTTCTATATATTATGCAATTGTCTTAAAAAAAATTTGCTCCTGAGCTAATCAGAAATCAGGCTAATTCAATTTGGCAAATGATGCCAAATCATTTACATAAATTAAAAATAGTAGTGGACATAACTTTTACTAACGTAAGACTGCTCCCTGACCTGAGGTACACCTAAGTTTACTCACTGTTATTGCCATTATAATTTATTATAATTATTGGTGTTGATTTATTTAGACTTAGAATCTATATAATTTAGAGCCATTTATTTTTATTATTACATCTACATTTTACATTATTACTTTATTACAAGTAACAATTTACAGTAACAGTTTGTTACTTTGTTCTCTTGACTCTCGCTTCTCTGTATCTGTGAATCTCCCTATCAGCCCTATGAATCATACACATAGATCTAGTATGATACTATCTATTGTAGTATACTATGAGTATGATGATAATTGATGCCTATCAGTACTTTAAATTACTAATAAATAATGATATTATCATAATAATCAGAAGTATTAATTATTAATTTAAAGGGAAACTCTCATAGTTTTTCAAATTTGAGTTACTGACATATTTAAATTCTGCGTAAAAAGTTGTAATAGTAAACATTTTACCATTTTTTATTTAATGCATAGAAACATTTATATTTAATAAATTAGACAGTAAATTATTGACATCTCCTAAAAAACGGGATTCTTTGAGATTCTGTTTTTATCTCAGGCATACGTCACTCCCCCCAACAATACTGAAAGAGAAACTAGATTTAACCAATCGTGTCGCTTCTTTCTTACAGTAGTTGTCAGGCTCTTAGGCATAGTCCAGAGCTATGCTATAGTTTTTATAGAGAGAGAGAGATGCAAAAGCATTAGGATAACCAACTCGAGAAAAAAAAAACATTTTCATCTAAGCTTCTCTCTATCCCAAGAAGTAAATATATCGTGTGTCTGACTGATTCGAACAAACTGGTCAGAGTAAGGCTAGTCTAGGCTACGTGAAGTCGGTCATGACAAGACAACCACGCGATAGTGTTTGTTGTGTGTTGAGTGGTCAGGCGAGAAAATATACACTGCCGTGGTTAGTCAAGCATGTAAATCTACTTTCAACACGCATTTTTTTCTTTCTTACTATATTTAGATCTAACTGCATAGACGAAGATATAGGCCTATTTCTTTTACGAGAATGTAAACTTTACTGTTATGTTTTCTGTTATTTAGCAGGTACTCGGAGTAGTAAAAGATTGTGTATCTATGCGTGACGTCACATAGAAACTACGTGAAAATTTGACCGTTTTGGCTGCGCAGAAAAATTACGTCAGAAAAACATCAATTACTAAGTTATTCTTGCAAATAAAAAAAAAGAATAATATATTCATTATCTGTAAAACAAAAACACATATTATATCAAAAATTGTCAAAACCATGGGAGTTTCCCTTTAATATTAATAGTATTAATATTATTTTAATTAGTATCACTATCAGCTATCACTCATCAGTCAGTATGACAGTATCATCGAAATTATCACTATTTTTTTACTACTCAGAAAATCTTTACTAAATTATAGATAGATCTACTAAGATACTCATAGATAGCCTAAGATAGTAGATCTAGATCTAGTCTTTAGTAAACTTTTTCTTTAGTTTTATAGTTTATTTTTAAATAAATTTTACATTAAAATTATATTATTAATTATTATTTATTTTATTATTATAAATATTAAAATAAATAGAGTTTATAGACCATTGCCATTTGGGTTGATTTGCTCACTTTCACTAGTCACTACTGACACTAGTGACTAGATAATTATGCTAGAGCCTAGTAGTACTCAGTCTAGTACTCTAGTAGTAGTACTACTAGTACTAAATAGTAGTACTACTCTAGTACTACTAAGTCTACTACTAGTAGTAGTAGAGGCTAGTAGAGCCTAGAAGGCTAGATCTATCTTAAAAGTTAATCTTACCCCAAATTCCTGGCAATATAAATCAATATTATTACTGAAGCTATCTAAGCCTGTCTAAGGCCTAACTAAGACTAAGGCTAAGGATACGGATTTCAGTTCTAACATTTATAAGATAAGTATTAACAAAACAGATACTGATGAGATAGACTCTAGTCTAGATATTTGTTTAGATTTTAGATTGTTTCGTCAAAGAAAAAGAGCATATTTTTATGCTTTTTATATCGTTTGCCAACTTTTAGTGTTATAATAATATTTTTAAAAAGCGAAAAAAAAAACATCTACACTAGATCGAGATTCTAAGCGATGGAGTCAAATTTTCGTACACGAATGTGAACAAAGTTAATAATTTTGTTCACATTCGTGTATATATATATTATATAAGATAAATAAAAACCGGTTAGATCAGGGGTTTACAACCTTTTCTTTCGAGGGCCGCATAATATTGTGTCTGGATAAATATAGGCCCTATATTCTTTGCTTATTTTTAAAAATGAAGAAAAAGGTAGACTTATTACTTCAAGATGTTGATTTAGCCCTAGCTTTCTTTGCAATTGTATTATTATTGGACGCCTACAGGCGAGAGTTTGGAAGAACAAATCGCTTAGCCTACCTACAAAAATAAATGTCTACCAGGCGGTGGTTCTCTCAACCCTTCTATATGGCTCTGAGACATGGACACACTATATAGAAAACAGCTAAGACTCCTTGAGGGCTTTCACCAAAGATGCTTGCGCTTCATCATGGACATACGATGGCAGTGTTACAAAGAGCAGGTTGCCAGGACATCCGCTCTGTTATCAGCAGCCGACGCCTTGGCTGGCTTGGCCACGTTCGTAGAATGCCAGTAGGTCGACTCCCACAGGATATTCTGTATGGCGATCTAATAGAAGGCAGAAGAGCCGCTGGTCGTCCACTCTTACGTTATACAGATGTATGCAAACGGGACATGAAGCTCTTTAAGATCGACACCAGCAACTGGGAAGAGGTGGCACAAGATAGATCCACTTGGAGAGAGAGCATAAAGAAGGGGTCTTTGATTGCAGATGCCATACACAACAGAAGCAGAAAGAAGGGTGAAAGTGCAACGGCGCCTGGTGACTACATATGCCCAACCTGCGATCGCAGCTGTGTATCAAGGATCGGCCTCTTTAGTCACACAAGAGCTTGCAAGGGGAAAAGATCGTCTCTAGAGACGTAAAATGCCACAGATGGCAAGACCGCATTACAAACAGCGATGTCCTTGCGAACATGGACAGTATAGAGGGACTTCTTATGATCCGACAGCTACGCTGGGCAGGGCACGTATCCCGTATGGGAGACGAACGTATGCCAAAGGCAGTCTTTTTTGGTGAGCTAAAAGGTGGTCGACGTAACAGAGGCGCCCCACGGAAACGCTTCAAAGACCAGCTTAGGCGTCAACTTTCCTTGGCTGACATAGAAGAGAGCACCTGGCTGCATGCGGCGTCGGAACGTGACAGCTGGAGGTCACTCACGAAGGCCGCGGGATACACATTTGAGACCAAAAGAAAATCTGCCGCCGAGGACAAACGCAGACGACGAAAAGAAAATCTAAACCGACCACCTACGGACAATTTTTTTGCTTGCCCTGGATGTGGCAAAATATGTAGGTCACAGCTGGGACTGCACAGCCACGGGAAACACTGTATTCCTCACTAATCTTCGGATTCGAAGACAAGCCTATTATTATTGTGTATTTTGAATGATGATTTGGACAGCTACTCAATTGTCTAATGATAAGATCAAACCAGTTTTTTTTTTTTAAAGATTAAAGATCAACATATAAACGGCATTATACAACAAATATGACGGTATTCTTGATTTGAACAGTGAATAAAAAACTATCAAACCACGCCTGGGGATTGGAGGATCGATGGGAATATTTACCATAAAGAAACAAGAAAATTAGTCGGTGGTAAAGCTAGCTACAATGTTTTTCATTTTTAAGTAGAGAAATGAAGCCATTTTCTGGCGTTTACCTATATAAAAAAAAAGATGAAAGTGAAATATCATATTAGATTAATTAATGTAAGTGCTAGAACCAGAGGCGTCTAATCAAATAGTTTCAGGTAAATTTTATTTCGTTTCTGTAACTTATTGCTCACATGGCCCGCGACACCAGTGTTGGAAATTAAAATGGCCCACGTGTCGAATTTGGTCTGACATCACTGTTCAAAGAACATTGACTTGAATGTCACATTTTGACATGCGATATAACATCGCGTAACTGATGTGATAAATATTTCTAAACTGACATTTTGTCTAAAAGCGAATCGCAATCAACGAGTATGGCTTGATGTGCCGTGTGATAAAAAAAAAAAAGCATAGGGCCGCATCAGTACTTCGCCATCGTACACTGTTCACTGGCAATGTCTCTCGGGTTCATGTCCACCTTACTTTCTTTTCTGTTTTTATGTTGCTTTCTTCCATCTTTACTTTGGTCTCACAGCCTTTATCTTCCCATATAGGTTCCAGTTCAGAGCCTGCTTTGCAACATTTTCCCTTATCCTCCAACATGGTCTGCCCAATCCAGTTCCATTCGCATCATTTGATTTCCTGCTCTATTAGTGTTTGCTGGGCTGTATCTGACAGATTGTAGTTTGAAATTTATTTTTTTTTTTTGGCCATTAAGCACCCATTCTATTTTGTAAGCATTTGCTGGTGAATACGGTATATGTGCTAATATAAAATATATTACCTCATTGTTTATTGTTTATGTTTCTAAGTGAACGCAAAAGAATGAGCGGAAATAAAAGAGTTCTCTAATGTCTACCTTAATGAAGACAAGTCTCGTTATATTATTTATTGTTTAATTGTAAAGTCTACAGTAGTTTATTAATCTGTGACAACAGAACATGGTGTCAGAAGGGTCAGATATTGTGATCTGGTGTCAGAAGGGTCAGATCTTGTGATCTAGTGTCAGAAGAGTCAGATCTTGTGATCTTGTGTCAGATCTTGTGACAGATCTGGAACTGGAAGGTAGTGGTTTCTAAATTGTTTTTAAGTACATTGTATTTGTACCAAGTGGCCGTGGTATCATATCACTACACTAGACTAGTTCATATTCAACGTTATTGAATTGTTTTGGATCTAGATCTAGACATAGAATCTAGAATCTGTAATGGAATTATTCGATCCTCCTAAACCGTTGTCACTAGACGGTAATCTATCTGAAAGATGGAAAAAATGGAGACAAAGTTTTGAACTGTTTATGGTTGCCACTGAAAGGAACACGAAGCCCGAACGAGTAAAGAAAGCTTTACTGCTACACCTGATCGGTGAACCCGATCGAGACATCTACAATACTTTTGAAGTAATTGAAGATGAGACTGTAGACAAACTCATTGAAAGGTTTCAGAATCATTTTATGCCTAAGTCCAACACTGTTTATGACAGATTTAAATTTTTCACAAGAAGTCAGAAGGACGGTGAAACGTTTGAACAGTACTATACAGATTTAAAGAATTTGTCCAAAGAATGTAAGTTTGACAACCTTCGTGAGGAACTCATAAGAGATCGATTGGTATGTGGCATACAGTCGGATCGAGTGAGAGAGAGACTTCTGAGAGACGTAGACTTAACTTTAGAGAAAGCAGCAACCATCATTCGTGCTGACGAGCATACACAGAACCAAATGATGGAGATGAAAGGACTACATAAAGATGCTGCTAGTAAAGTAAAGAGGACAGAAGACAGAATGCCAGTTAAAAACTCACACGAGAGTATGGCAAGGAACCATGGAACAAGTACCATTAAAGATTGCAGATCTTGTGGTAGATCGCATGGAAAACACAATTGCCCAGCATTCGGACAGACATGTCGAAAATGTAAAAAGAAAAATCATTTCGCTGCAAAATGTCGTTCGAAATATTCCAAGGCTGTTGATTTACTGGAAGATGAAAGTCAAGCAAGCCAAGCAAATGAGTTATGGTTTGAGGCAATTGGCACTGACAACAATGTCAGAGTTTGGATGGTTGATGTCAATATTATGGGAAAGATAGTCAAAATGAAGATTGACACAGGAGCACAAGCTAATGTGATATCAGAGTCAACGTGGAACACTTTAGAAACTGATAGTCCGTTAAAACAGTCAAATATTACCCTACGAGCATTAGGGTATGAAGCACTAGAACTAAAGGGAGTTGCATCGGTCACATTTAAAGTCGACGATGTGGAAGTCAAAGATGATCTGTATGTGATCAAGAAAGAAATAAACCCAGATCTTATATCATAAAGACAAATGATGGAAAAACCTACAGAAGAAACCAACGGTTTTTAAACAAGAGTTTTGATGAAGACATCTCTGGGTACTATGATACTGACGAAGACAATGAACAACAAACTGTTAGAACAACCGAAACAGACAGTTATAGACCAACGTCTAGAGAACTTGTCGTGCCAGTCAAAACAACCAGAAGTGGCCGAGTTGTTAAGATTCCTTCTAGATATCAGTAGGCTCTATTAAGAACTTTAAAAGGAAGGATGTGCTAATATAAAATATATTACGTCATTGTTTATTGTTTATGTTTCTAAGTGAACGCAAAAGAATGAGCGGAAATAAAAGAGTTCTCTAATGTCTACCTTAATGAAGACAAGTCTCGTTATATTATTTATTGTTTAATTGTAAAGTCTACAGTAGTTTATTAATCTGTGACAACAGAACAGTATACCTGAAGCTTGTCTTCATTGCTATCTGCTACTCTCCGTGACTCCGTGTCTCTGCGCGAGGTCCCACAAACCACGTGGCCGTGGGTGGTTTCTCATGTCGCCTACGCGTTGCGCCGCCACTGCACTACAACTCACAGATTTCTAGGATTGAATTCAAAATTTGTAGGCCTATGTGAGATATGCTCACAAAATGTCAAAATGGACGCTTCTACTGTTTAATAGGGCGAAGTCGCTGCTAAAAGTTCATTGTAAAAAATGTGCGTGATATCTACTTCTCAGGAGAATTTCTTATAGTAACATTTCCTCCCTTACATTTACGTAATTATTTCAGAATTGGTGTTTTGTTATTAAAAAATCGCTTGCATAATTAATTTTATAAATTAAACGGTTTCCTTTTAGAAAACTAAAAGTAGCCGTTGCACCTAAACTTTTCAAGCCGCATTTAATGGTGAAATAATATTTTTCGTATCTCTTCTAGTTTTGGCGCTCTGAGTGTGACAGACGGACAGACAGACAGAAATTCATTTTAAAAATGTGCGTGATATCTACATGCCAAGAGCATTTCTTATAGTAACATTTCCTCTCTTACATTTACGTAATTGTTTCAGAATTGGTGTTTTGTTATTAAAAAATCGCTTGCATAATTAATTTTATAAATTAAACGGTTTGCTTTTAGAAAACTAAAAGTAGCCGTTGCACGTAAACTTTTCAAGCCGCATTTAATGGTGAAAAAATATTTTTCGTATCTCTTCTAGTTTTGGCGCCCTGAGTGTTACAGACGGACAGACGGACATTTTGCACAAACCTAATAGCGGCTTTTTCCCTTACGGGGGCCGCTAAAAAAAAAGGTTGGCCTAATTATTTAACTCCACCAACTAGCTGCTCCAACATACAGACAATCTAAATGACTGAGAACTGAGAACGGTGGATGATCTAAACAAAGAGCACATCGTACAAGTTGACTATTACTTATCTTATCTTATATAATACAGACGTTACTTCAAAAAAGAAGATGATTACGTCCTACGCGTCATGCATTCAGTCATGCATATTTACCAGTGACTTAAATTCTGCCAAGTCACTGGTTTTCCTGGCTAGCTCAGGCAAACCATTCCATGCTCTAATGGCACTAGGGAAGAAAGAGCATTTGTACAGATTTGTCCTAGCATATGGGACGAGGAATGTGCCTTTATCTTTGTGTCTTTCTGATTATTTTAGTTTAGTTTAGTTTTTGTATTTGGAGATTATGGTTCAGTGTTTTATGTATAATTGCTACTTTACTCTTAAGTCTTCTATCCTGAAGGCTTTCTAAATTTAGTGATTTTACTAAAGGTGTTACTCTAGTGAAATGTGAATATTCGTTTGTTATGAATCTCACTGCTCTATTTTGTGTCTGTTCTAGTTTCTTAATGTTTTCTTGAGTTGAGGGGTCCCAAACAGAGGATGCATATTCTATTATTGGCCTAACCAAGGTTAAATAGCATTTTAGTTTTATGTTATTATTTGATTTACTGACTGAAAGTAATTCATCGCAAAGTAAATGATAGTTGTAACTTTAAAAGGGAAGAACCTTTCGCAAAGTTTGTCGTTTAGGTGATACAAGTAACATAAATACCATAAAATAAAACACAACCCTTTACCTCGACCCGCAAATTCAAAACGAGATAGTAGACTTGAGCAATGCAATTTTAGCAAAACACCAAAAGAGATCCAAATCTGTGCTATTTTTTTTTCTGTATCATGATTAACAGTAATCAAAGAGAATTAACAATTTATTAAAATTGCATTATTTTCTGAAATTGTTTTATGAACTCCGATGAAGAACTACCCAAAAAATTGCAGAAAATCATTTGTAAGATTTCATATTTGTGAGAACCAGAAGTCTGAACCCGGGCCCACGGGTATCCTGCTACGCCACTGGTTCGAATCCTGGTGAAGACTGTGATTTTTATTTCTGGATCCTTGGGCGCCTCTGAGTCCACCCAGCTCTAATGGGTACATGACATTAATTGGGGAAAGGCAAAGGCGGTTGGTCGTTGTGCTGGACACATGACACCCTCGTTAACCGTAGGCCACAGAATCAGATGACCTTTACATCATCTGCCCTATAGACCACAAGGTCTGAAAGGGGAACTTTACTTTTTTCTTTTACTTTTATATATATATATATATATATATAATGACACTAATTTGTTTTTCTTATTATAAAACACAACATCTCATCAGGCTCTTGTTTTGGAAGTTCGGAGGCTTATGAATAAACTATGTCAAACCAAATTCGGTTTCATCTATGTCGATAGAATCACAAAGAGACTGTCTTCAATTCAATAATTGGGAAGATGACAAAAATGTATATATTTATGTGTCACAACGACCAACCGCCTTTACTTTCCCCAACTAAAGTCAGGTACCCTTTAAAGTTGGGTGGACTCAGGGGCGCCCTAAAAAACCCGAAATTCAAAATCCCAGCCCTACCCTTGATCTCTCCCCTCCCCCGTCAGTTTCTATTGTTTGGGCCAATTATGTAGTTGTCTCTCCGTAGTTGTCCCTCTTGTACATATCGATGTGCTACTTGAGATGGCTAACAAATTAATGGCAGTAACATCACAAGTCAGCTAGCTCTATATATAAGTGTTGTTGTTTTTTTAACAGTCCGGTACAAAGAAAAATACATTTCTGGTACGATGGTCAATTCTGTTGGGTTTAAAAAGTGGAAGGGGGGGGGGTGATTGCATCAAAGAGATTTTTAAGTATACCGGCATTTGGCAAAAATGAGTTTTGATCGCAAATAAAGAAAACAAAGAATCGTTTCATCAGGGGAAACAATTTCACGTCTTTGTATTTTAAGGCATCTTTGATCACCGACATACCTGGGATGGTATCACAAACTGTGCCTTTCAATGAATACATCATTTTATTATGCATAGGCAACTGTTTACTGCATAGGTTACCCTAGTTTACATCAGGACTATATGATTCTTTGGATGCGGACACTTCTAGCCAATACAACATATAAAACTCAAGCTCACCTACCGCTAGCCAAATTAACTCCTCTTAAAAGCTATTAAACCCAAAACAACACCTCTAACGCTCGTACGAAAGAATTTATAGTGATTTTTATCGTTGTGGGAACAATTAGTATCTTGTTAGCGACGAACTGTCGTTCTAAACTGCCAACAGCTTGTGACGTCACAGGTCAGTATTGAGACCTTCTGTAACGATTGGTCTCTCGGTATCAGAAAGGAACATGAGCAGAATCAGAAAATGACACAATTTGGCAAAATTGATTTTAAAATGGAAATAGTCATAAACGTGTGACAATAAATGTTTATTTGACTGAATATTTTAATAGCACTGTCCAGTATAGAAGTGTTCTTTTCCTGCCAACGGTTAAGGTCATCTTTCATGTGCAAGTATTGACCACAGAATCGAAGAACTAGGCCTATATCAAGTACAAGTTTGATACTCCGACCTTCTGCCAACCAACATTCTGTAAAAATGACACCAAAAAAATAATAATAATGAAAAACATACATTTAAATACTTACAAAACAGGTTGGAAAAAAAAAAACTTTATTATGGAAAAAGGTTGGATATTTAAATAAAAAA
>JADKLZ010081101.1:24035811-24049514 GCA_021533235.1 Biomphalaria straminea
TTGTTGCCGATTTATTTTACTTTCAAAAGAGATCAAACGTGCTTGCAACAAAAACCTAAGAATGTTACTTTCGTTGTTGCCACGAACAGGGGCGTCCTTAGCAGTGCGCGGGACCCTGTGCGTGTGTCATGTACGGGGCCCCGTAAGGATAAACTATATATACCGTACCACATCCCGCTAAACGGCTAATCCGTCTCTAACGCTGTAACAATAACAAGAAAGTATGTTTGCCTTAAGGCTGTGGGCATTCCTTTTTGTTACAACACATAGAACATTGCGTAGCCATTGTTAGCTTACTATTGGCCGCGCTAAGTGCTATATATATATAAAAAAGTTCCCCTTTCAGACCTTGTGGTCTATAGGGCAGATGATGTAAAGGTCATCTGATTCTGTGGCCTACGGTTAACGAGGGTGTCATGTGGCCAGCACAACGACCAACCGCCTTTACTTTTCGCCAACTAATGTCAGGTACCCATTAGAGCTGGGTGGACTCAAGGGCGCACGAAAATTCCGAAATAAAAATCCCAGTCTTCACCAGGATTCGAACCCGGGACCTCCAGTACGGAAGCCAAGCGCTTTACCGCTCAGCCACCGCGCCCTCTAAGTGCTATATATACTGTATCGTAATTGTTCTGCATAAGAAAATTCTTTCAACTTTAAAAACAAAAGTTTAAAAATACTCCCAGGCCATAGCCTATTGGGAAAAAAGCAAATAGACGGAAGCAACCAATCCAAATATTTTTTTTTCTTATACGAAACATCGACATTAATCGGATTGTATTAGGAAAATATGTGGTGATCAAGTTTGTGACAATAAAATCTCCAATCGCGAGGCCCCCCTCAAGCGCGGGGCCTTGGGCGGCTGCCCCACTTGCCACTCCAGAAGGCCGCTACTGGTCACGAATAAAACTGTATGATATACAGCGTATTCTTAATAATTATTATTCTTAATAATGCTAGAATTGTCCATTCTTTGGGTTGATCTGGGTGGGGCTACAAAACAGCGTGATACATTGGTTAAACCTATGATAACGCAGCCACAATGAGTGGCCGTCTTTCTGGCTAGCGAATACGTCTGTTAGCCATAAATCCAAAAGCAATATTGAATTGTTCCCAAATTAACCCCAGAGATCCTTCCTTTTCAAGTCATTATCACATCCTTCGTACTAAATTTCTTAAACTGATATCTATTAGGAACTTAACAATTCGACCACTTCTGGTTGTCTTGACTGGCACAACAGGTTCTCTAGACGTTGGTCTATAACTGTCTGTTTCGTTTGTTCTAACAGTTTACTGTTCTTTGCTTTCATCAGTATCATAGTACCCAAAGATATTGTGATCGAAACCCTTGTTCAAAAAGCGTTGATTTCTTCTGTATGTTTTCCCATTGTTTGTTTATGATGTAAGATCTGGGTGAGGAATTTTTTTTTATGAGAACTACTTTCTGTCATGTTTGTTCTAGACCAGGGGTCTCAAACACGCGGCCCGCGGGCCACATGCGGCCCGCGAAACTATTCTGTGCGGCCCGCGACCACGTCCGCGAATTCAAAACAAAAAAGATAAAATTTACAAAGACCACATATAATCCGTGTAATGATTTACAGCTGCACCATACAACGTACGTAGACATTATGAAACATCGCATCGAGAACAGTATGCTGGACTGTCCGGCAAACTGCGCGAGGAAAAAGTCTATTACTTAAAAGCATCTTTCAGCAAACAAAAACACTTTTTGCACGCATCAACACTGCAAGCGAAGATTCTGTGAAGGCAAGCTTTGCTATTAGCGAGATGATAGGCATCACGACCATTCACTGAAGGCTATTTTGTAAAATAGTGTATGCTACAGACGTGTGAAATTCTCTGCCCCGAGACGCTCTTGGAAGGCATAATTTTGTTTGCGAACACAGTTGCAAGCAGGATCACCGAGTCAGAGACAAATAGTCAACAGCAACTGATTGCCGCTGCAAAAGACTTTGACTTTGTAGCATATTCCATTGCATTGGACGAGTCTACTGGTGTAACAGACACCGCATACTGTGCCGTATTCATTCGTGGTGTCGACGAAAACTTGAACATTGTTGAATAGCTATTGGACTTACTACGCATGAAAGGAACGACGACTGGACGCGACGTGTTTCAAGAACATTAAGCTTGTATTAAAAGGTGTGGGCTACTGTGGAAAAAAAACCTATTTCTTCGGCTACGGACGGTGCACCAGCAATGTCTTCAGAGAAGGTTGATGTTGTTGGAGTAATTGTAGAGAAACGGAATCTGCTCAGCTTGGCGGAACCTTTTGCAGGCATACACTGCATTCTGCACCAAGAAGCACTCTGTGGCAAAAATCTACAAATAAAGAACATGATTGATGTTGTCGTGAAGACGGTGAACTTCATAGTTCACGGGGACTCAATCACAGACAGTTTGTGTCATTTCTAGCTGATTTTGAAATGGAATACGGAGAGTTGCTGTGATCATACTGAAGTCAGATGGTTGAGTCGTGGAAAAGTGCTGCAGAGTTTTTTTGAACTGAGACGGGAAATAGCTCAGTGACCCAATGTTTTTGTCGGATCTTGCTTTTCTTTCTGGCATCACGAAACATCTCAGTGCTATCAATATACAACTACAGGGCACAAAGCAGCTGATTAACGTGATGTTTGACCGTATCAAATCATTCAAATCAAGCTGACTTTGTGGGCCACTCAGCTGGAAGATGAAAACCTGGCCCATTTCTCTTTTCTACAGAGCATAACGGTTGAACCACATAGCCTGAAAGAATACGTAGACATCTACTGGAAGATTTAGAATACCGCTTTAAGCATTTCGAACCACAGTTTTTCCTTGTTACCACTCCATTAGCAGTTGACGTGAAAAACGTTCGAGAGGAAATCCAGATGGAACTAATGGACCTGCAATGTGACTCTGTTCTGAAGCAAAAATACTCTGATGTTGGGGTACCAGATTTCTACCAGTTTCTTCCCCGATAGAAGTTTCCAAACTTATTCTGCGCAGCTGCTAGAATTTTAGCGATGTTGGGAGTACGTACGTTTGAGGACAGTTTTTCTCAGGAATGAAAAGATCAACAAAACAGCATTACGATCAAGACTGACTTATGAGCATCTGAGAGCATCCTTGAGGCTTGCCACTACACGCGACTTCAGGCCTAACGTCGATGGTCTGGTATCTGCCAAACGCTCTAAGATGAGTGGACAGAAACACGAGTGACGAACCATCTCGCAGTAGGCCTAGTAATTATAGTTTCTGCTTTTTCATTAGTGACAGAGACAACGTCAACTTTTTTTTTTGTAAAATAATTAAACTGCATGTGTATGTAATAAACTAACCTAAATGTAATGACTAATTACAAAACTTTATTTTAGCATTTAACTGCAGTGACAGTAGTGTTCGTAAAATATTATACAATAAATTCTCTTTTCGTTGTGCGGCCCGCCGACTGTTTGTTACTTTCGACTGCGGCCCACATGCTGATATGAGTTTGAGACCCCTGTTCTAGACGAACTCTCACTTTCTCTCCAACAGATTAATCTTTAGGTAGTCTTGCTTTTGCATCGTATTTCACTTTGCTTTTGATCTGTCGTTCGTTGAGTAATGTCTCTGCATTTTCAGTTACCGATGGTTTCAATAGTTTTGGATCAGTTGGATTAATGTCCCTGAGTCTTCTACTCATCAGCAGTTGTGATGCTTATCGGAGTATTTCTATACTCAAGCATGCTTTCTGCTAAATGACGAGAAACTTACGAAACTGATCACCCAATCCAAAGAAAAAGCAAAAGAAGGTAGTGAATACTATGGATTCCCTGTAATCAAAACAACCAGAAGAAAGAAGAGGCTTTATGGGATGTTGAGTTCTAATGTAGGACTGTCAATAGAACTGCAATTCAAACGTGTTGCGACAGAAGTGCTGGACAGATTTCAAATGGGGATGAAGGACAGATTTCAAAGGCTGGAAAAAAATGGATACCTTTGGGTTTCTTTCTTTAACCAAAACACCTGTTGGATGATGACACGCTTATGACAAACTGTGTTACTTTTTCCTGTTTGTATGATGAAATAAATGGCAAATCGCTTGTTCAATGATGTCATTGATGTACGAGCAGTTTTGATCAACAAACTAGTAATACGATCCACAATAGACATATTGCGGAAACGGGCTTCATATGGTAATAACGTGTGCTCAAACCTTGCAACCTCCTCCGAATACCGCTATCTCAAGCCACTTCCAATGCGTCATTCTCAAAGCTCAAGTTCATCAAAAACTATCCCAGTTTACTGATATACTGAACCAATTTGATCTTGGGCTTATATAATTTTGCGTACATTATGTCATGTCATATGTCGAATGTCAAAATGCAAGGGGCCCCCAAACAGGTCGACCCCCCGGGCCCCCGAATCCCTAGCTACGCCCATGGCTGTTTGTTTACGATTGGTGAATGAGGTCCATAACTTAACATAAACTTTTTTTAAAAAATAATTTTTTAAAATATTTTTCTTGTTGAATTATTTTTCTCACTGATGCAATGTTGATGACGTCATTGTATTTCTTTGTTTTTACTTTTTATTTATTAAAAAAAGTTCGTAATTTAGGATAGTTCCATGATTTAGCAAAGCGATGGAATCCATATTCCACATTCAATTAATTATTGATCTATTTCTTTTCAATTTAGATTTCATTGATTGCCATAAGACATTGAAGCTAAGTATGTTATAAAGTTTAATTGGTAGCAAGAAAGCTCTTCAATAAATGTATGTAGATCTAGTTTTAAATCGAAACCTAGAGATCTACGATCTATGATCTAAATCTATATTATTATCATATTGTGGCAATGTCTTCGATTCAGTGGCGTAGCTAGGGCCTATGATGCCAGAGCGGAAGCTCTCCAAGCTCTTCGTGATGCCCTCCAAAGTAAATGTAAATGATACTGCAAAAAGACTTTTATTTGTCATCGTTGATTAAAAGTAATTCCTGATCAACTTACTCTATTAGAAATATGTGAGCATATTAGACAATATTTTTGACTGAATCCTCTAATCGATATATTTTTTTAACCAATAAAACACGAAAGCTCAACAGGTTTTTGTTTAAAAAGTTTGAAAGCATCTATTACTCCTGACCAAATTCATAGTTTTCCATGTCTATATAGTAGCCTAAAGGGGTCACGGGTTCAGGGAAATATTGGCCCCCCCCCCCCATGAGTGGCATACACAAATATCGTTTTTGCCTGACATCTTCTTCTTATGGACATTACATCACTGAAGTTCTGCATCAATTGCCTGATCTGAGCACTAACTTTCAATAAATAATTCCCCAATGATGCCCTACCGCCTAGTAGTAAAAAAATGTACCTAAATAAGCTTAAGTGCTTTCAGTTGGAATGCGCACTACCGCATTGACAATCATTTTTTTTAAGGTACACGCGCTAGTCGTTAATTTCATTTTTTTAGGGGCTGAAAATCCAAGGCAATGAGAAATTAGATAAATACATAACAACTAGCAATCAGCCTTCTCTAGATCTATTATTAGAAGAATTTTCATCTGTACTTTGCAATGTCTTGACTCTTGCTTGCTTGCTACCCTGCCTCACCGTGGCGCTCGGGTGGAAACGATCGTATGAGAGGACGACTAGGCTAAATGGACAGCGAAAAAAGGCTCCCGTGGGAGTGCCTAAGGTGGTGCGAGAGCATTGCCATTGCACTGGCGGGGATGTGAAAATCTCCCGCAAAGACCTGTCAACATCTAGGCGCCGTCCCTCAAGGGGCGTGGCATAAATGGCGTGTCCCGCACGGTTAGCCTGGTACAGCATACTATTACAACGGGGAATTCAGTGGTGCGTTCTTTGGCCGCGTCTCTAGTCCGCGAGCCCGGAGTGTCCATGTCTTTTGGAAGTGAACCAAACTCTAAGTTTAACCCCGAGTTTCACCCCCACCCGTCGGACAGGGTGAGGGTAGGGGGAATTCGCAAGTCAGCCATTTCAGGCTGGTAGAAGGGTGCGTTTGTTCGCTTTTGCTGGCCTTGGTGTTACAAGTACGATGTAGAAGACCATGAGACAATTCAAGCTAATGTTAATAGTACTTGGATAGTAATAATATTACTCCAGGAAAATTTTCCTCTATTGAGGTCTTATAATCCTTCTTCACTTCGTTTGCGATGTCCACGGAATGCCAGATTTTGCATTGAGACTAAAAGAATGATGTCCAAGGTTCGCGCCATGGGTTCTCTCCCTTCCCCATCTTGTCTGATTAATTCTTAGGCGTAGCTGTCAATAATATTCCATACTTGTTGACAAACTTTAAGCTCTCTCCAAGCAAGCGAAGATTTAATGTGAGCTCTGTTAAGTTTTTGATTATCAATTTTCAGCGAGAGCCTCCACCACTCATTGAATCTTTCTAGACGTTTAGATGCAGGTGTGGTACATGATCTTGTTTTAAGAAAAGTATGCAAGAAAAGCAAAATAAAGAACAACTTTTTTTATGAGTAATACATACACTTTCTTATAACATTTTCTGAAGAACCAACCCATTGAAAGCTTCATCTATAGACTTCTCCAAATGAACTACTCGTATGCTTAAATGTTTCAGATCCTTGAGTGACTCGTTGTATTCGAACATATTCAGTAATGTTTTTAGATCAATCTACAAAGTCTTTCAGTCTAAAGTATATTATCCTTTTTTTTTTACTGAAAAGCTCAAGGAAATAAGAATCTAACACATACTGGGGGGGGGGGAGTTCGGTTGCCCCTCACCCCTTGTGTGGCCAGCATCACCCGCATTTGGCTAGATACGCCTATGCTTCGATTCCAAAGATTAATGAGTGCAAACCCAGTTGTGACCTTTAGGTACGTTAAATCTAATCTAGATCTATGCTCTCTAAAAGCGAGTTTCATAATGAAGCTTTTGGTGTATCGTTATGCTTATTACTTAAGTATTGACAAGCTATGCGTTTTAATAAAACATTAAAAAACTTTTCAACGACTTTAAGAGAAGTGATTCCTTTATTAATCTTGATGGTAAGAATTTAAAGTTGGCATTAACATTTTTTTTTCTAGGCATGTGTCCAGCAGAAGATTATGACGTCGGAAACGGGAAGTTGTTGTTGAAAGGCGTGGTCTCCTATAAGCTCAAGTGTCACCCGGGTCACGCTGCCCCATGGGGCTACCAGAGCCCGAATTTCAGCTTCTCCTGTAAAGTCGGCATGCATGACATGACAGTACCACGTGGCTGCATAAGTAAGTTAAGTGATACATTTCAATGCAACTTTGCTGCATAAGTAATCCTGCTTCGAATGGAAGTCAATTCACCAATCGTAAACAACATTTAGCCACGTGATTCTCTATATCTTTAATGCAAATTAAGTAATCTATAAAGGCTGTCACGTGATACGTATTTTTCATTGTTTTATCAATATTATAACGTGGCTAAATGTGTTTATTTACGTTTGGTGAATGAGGTCCATTGACAATGCCACATGGCTTTACAAATAAACTGATGCTGAGTGATATTGTCACATGGCTGCATAAGTAAAATAGTGCGTCGTGTAAAAGCCCACGTGGTTGAATGAGTGGACTTAGTGTGACCGAAACGTGACAGTTTCACATCGTTTTTTCAATATTTTTTTTCCACGACTGAATCGCTAAACAAGAAAAAAGACAAAAAGATTACTCTTTGAAAAACAAAGCCTATCTAAGAGAAAGAACTGCAAATTACTGTCATTTATTTAAAAAATGGCAGAGCTTAGCTCCCTTTTTCTGCCATATAAAACACAATTAATTAATTAGTACTAATTGGTTTACTCAAACTAATTGTTTAACTTTTTTGATTGATTCGTGATTGATTCGTGATTGTCATCGGCTGTCAATTATTGTGAGAAATTTGAAGTTGATACGAGAATGGTAACAAAAAGAAAAAGTATTAAGGGGTTAAATCCATATATGCATCCACATCTCTAATTACCTAATCTCCCTTAGTTCGAGATCAAGCAAAAGAATTAATCACCAATAATTAATTAACTTATTGGCAGTGGCGTAGCTATTCCGGGGAGGATAGGGTGAGCATTGGAAAATCACTCACTTGATGCCTCCCCCCCATACAAGTGTGTGTGTGTTTTTTTGGATTAAATATTGAATATTACACAATTATCTCATGTCATGATTTAGAATGTCAAAATGAGGGGCCCCTAAACAGGCCAAACTCCCCCCTGGCCCCCAAATCCCTTGCCACGCCACTGCTAATTGGTTATTAATTTTGCAATTGAAATAATGAACTATTCCGCATCGATTCTTGATTAAGTAAATGCCCTGCTAATTATACTGTGTTTGTTAAATTGGTAGCTTGTTTAATTAAACTGATTCCATCTCAAGAAAAATGTCATTATTTGCAGAGTTTACATTCGCTCAGCGTAGAGTATCTTACAACATAAATCTCATGGGTGTCACCAATAACGCCAATGCCACGAAACTATGTTCCAGTGATCTGATTAGCATTGAATCCGCGTATAACAAGACTCTGCAAACTTGGTCTAGTTCCACGCTGACCAGAGGCTACATCTCCGACTGCCAGGTTCTGAACAACTCTGTACAAGTGAGTAACTTAAAACCTGGACTGTTTTTATCTAGGCTCTCCGTCATTTATTGTATGCATTTATTTTTGTCTCCGAGTAGTGCAACGCCGAAGTCCAAGTCCGTCATTCGGTTTTGTTCACGCCATGGAATACCAAAGGCAGTCATTGCTCTTCTCATTATGTGGCTAGGAGGAAGAAAAAGGGAGATAAGATGAACCCCTGTCTCACACCTGTCTCGATGCTAAAAAACTCGGTTGTTCCTTCTTCTGTTCTAATGCAGCAACTAGACTGACTAAGTGACTATATAGGGGTTGTAGGATCTGTACGAATTTTTCTGGGATGCCGTATTCTCTAGCTATTTTCCATAGTGATTCTCAGTGGAAACGATCAAACGCTTTCTTAAAGTCTGATCGTTAGCCGTTGTTATTAAGGATCTAATACAGACGTTATCTCAAATGACAAACAAACAAACAAACAAACAAAAGATGATTACGTCCTACGCGTCATGCATCTAGTCATGCAAGTTAACCAATGATCTAAATTCTGCCAAGTCATTGGTTTTCCTGGCTGGCTGAGGTAACCCATTCCATGCTTTAATAGCACCAGGGAAGAAGGAGCATTTATACAGATTTGTCCTATTTACTCACTCTGTCTGTCTGTCTGTCTGTCTGGTAAAAAGTTTGAAAATGTTTTTCTCCCACTTCCCATTCTCGGGTGCAGTTAAAACTTTACTCAATTATTCATTGCACACAACAAGACATGAACTAATTGAAACAAATTTATCAATTAGTTAATTAATTAGTGGTGATTAATTTTTTTTTTGTTTGGAATCGAAATAAAGGGGCTTAAATGTTACTTCCCCATTTTTCGGAACAAGTTAAAATTTTGCCTAATTATTTTTAGTCAATAATAATACACCAATCAATCCAAAAATTTAACCAATTAGTTAATCAATTAGAAGGCCTACTAGTTAATTCATTGTGTTTGATCTACCAGTGAGGTAGCTAAACACTGCCATTTTCAGGTAAGTGTCAGCAATTAGCGCTACTTTCCCTCATATAAGCTTTGTTTTTAACCAAAAAAAATCGTTTTATTTAAAGCTTATATCAACTCACTCTGTCTGTCTGCCTGTGTGTCTGTCTGGCCAAAAGTTTGTACAAGTTATTTCTCCAACACCCAATCTCGGATCAAGCTGAAATTGTGCACAATTATTTCTTTTACCTGAAAACACAAACAACGGATAGCAATAATATGCTACGAAAGAGTTGGTATAAGCAGAATAAGTTCCCTTTACAAAGGAAAGAAATAGTACTTGACCGAAGTGGTGGTATAAGCTGAATTAGTTTTCTTTCCAAGGGAAATAGTACTTGACTGAAGTGGTGGTATAAGCTGAATTAGTTTTCTTTCCAAGGGAAAGAAAGAGTAGTTGAAGTGGTGGTATAAGCTGAATTAGTTTTCTTTCCAAGGGAAAGAAAGAGTAGTTGAAGTGGTGGTATGAGCTGAATTAAGCCCCTTTCCAAGGGAAAGAAATAGTACTTGACTGAAGTGCTGGTATAACTAGCTCATTAACTCTTTCCTTTCTTTTAAAATTAAATTATTGAACAAAATGTAGTTTTTGTTGCAACTTTTATATGCCAGGTTTGAGTGCTTCCAAAACCTAGAGGTCCCCGCTTCAAATCCTATCGAAGAATGGGATTTTTAATTTCGAAATCTTTAGGATTGCTCTGAGTACACCCATCTTTATAATCGCTACCTGACGTTAGTTGGAAAAAAAAAGTAAAGGCGTTTGGTCGTAGTGCTGGCCATATGGCCAACGTCCCTCATCAACCTTAGGCTAAAGAAACAGATGACCTCTACATCGTCTGACCTATAATAAACATAGGCTATAGAAACAGATGACCTCTACATCGTCTGACCTATAATAAAGATCGCAAGGTTTGAAATGGGAACTTTTGATTATGTATATTTTAACTCTTTCTCTCCTGATCGACGATACCATCATTGATTTGACCTCATCACATTAAATTATTGTTTAATTTTATAAACTTGACTTTATAATTGTTAAAAAGAACATGCTTTTCCATTTAACTCTATACCAAATACATTATTTTCTGATAACAAAGAACAAAGCTATCGAAGCTTGATCATGACATGATTGTGAAATAGCAATGAGCAAAATAAAGAATTCCTTTTAAACGTGGAAAAATAATAACGGAGAGAAAGGGTTAAATCTCATTTTGGACAACGCAAGTGCACGTGTGGATTCATCTGTGTTCGTAAAGACTTCTCATCAATGTTCGGTGTATGTATATCTTTTGTGTTTTTAAGTACAAGCATAGTATTATTATAGTTAAAAAATTTTATGCCTGAATCAGGTGGAGATGATGCTGATCGACTTACCAGCTTACGAGGGTGTTTCAGAAAATGTTTCCCAGTCCGAATGGCAGCTCGTATTACGTTCCTATGCCAAACTGAAACCACTGTTCTCTAAATATGGTAAATATGAACTTCCATACTTTTCAAAATATTTCCAGAAAAGTGGGCCTTATATTTCACATCATATACGTCAAAGTCTAATATTTGAAATAAAGCTGTTCCTCGTTTTGCTCATTAGGTCTAGTCTACTATTTCACTCCCCTGTTATGATTAAGCTTTAATAACGTTGTCTTTTGTTATCAGAAAATGTTTTATTATGTATAGAATTAAAAGGAAATGTATGCTCCTTTTATATAACACAAAAAAAAGTTTCTAAAATTAAACGTTAATTTAATATAATGAAGGAGGCGCTGTGGCTGAGCGGTAAAGCGCTTGGCTTCTGCACCGAGGGTACCGGGTTCGAATCCTGGTGAAAACTGTGATTTTTATTTCGGGATCCTTGGGCGCCTCTGAGTCCATTCAGCTCTGATGGGTACCTGATACAAGTTGGGGAAAAGTAAAGGTGGTTGGTCGTTGTGCTGGCCACATGACACCCTCGTTAACCGTAGGCCACAGAATCAGATGACCTTTACATCATCTGCCCTATAGACCACAAGGTCTGAAAGGGGAACTTAACTTTACTTTTAATATAATGAGGTCCACTAAACAGTAATATCGTCAATTAGGAGAGAAAGGGTTAATAAATATAGGAATAAAAGAAAAAGGTTGTTATTTTAAGCATATCTCGGTTAGAAAGTAGTGCGCTAATTCGTATATTGTCATAGATCTAATATCAGTGGCGCAGCTAGGGTGAGGTAGGGGGTCCAAATTTTAAAATCCCCCCCCACACACACACACACACTTTAGGGATTCCCCAAATGAGTGTCCGAAAATTTGTTTTTACATTAAATATTATCATTATATCATGCCATGATGTCAAATGTCAAAATGCAGGGGCCCCTAAATAGGCCAAGGCCCCCCCATCCCCGAGCCCCCAAACCGCTATGTAAGCCAATGAATAATTTATGATAAAATATGAGTCTGAAACTTAATGTCATTTACGGATTGAGCAAGACAATAAATACATAAAATGATAACACACTTGTTTTGATTGGGTATGCTACTGATACTTCATGTGGCATTTCATCGTGGTTTGTAAAAAATAATGCTAGACATGTTTCGAATGTTCCTTTAGAACAGTGATGTCCGCGGGCCAGATCCGGCGCGCGACGTGGTTCCATCCGACCCGCCGAACCATTTACAAAAAGTGTAGAAAATACCTCCCTCAAAAAAAAATTTGAAATATGTATCTGTATTTACGTTAAGCCCTCACCTTTTCTCTGATGGATTGGTACCTTGATTGGTACCTTGATTGGTACCTTGATTAGTACCTTGACCTTTAACGTGTGTACGTTTATGAACCAAAGAAAGTAGGCTACAAGGAGACTCTGAATTTAGAATCTACCTGAGAAAGTGAACGGATCTTTACTTTTTGTGTGTGTTTAATATCCAACTTATTTGGTTTGTAAAGAAAATGTGGCTGTTTTTAAGAAAAAAAAAAACAACAACAACATACAAACAGCATTCTAAAACAAAGATGACGTCATTCATGCTTTGAGCTGTGAATAAAGATTGTTAAAGATTGGAGATTGGAGGAGAGACTACAAAATGAGTCGACGGTAAAGATAACTACAATGATATTCACATTTGAAGTAGAAACGGCAAACCGATTTCCGGCACGTAAAAAAAACAACAAAGATAAACTTCAAATATCTCATTAATTAATCAAGTATTAGAGCCACAGATTTTTAATAAAATTGTTTCAGTTCAATTTCATTTTGTTTTTTTCACATTTTCGGGTCATGTGGCCCGCGACACGAGTGTCGGAAATTAAAATGGCCCGCAGGTCGAATTATCCTGGGCATCACTGCTTTAGAATTAAAGGAACAGTGCAAGAACAGATGCTCTTTCTTCCCTAGTGCTATTAGAGCATGGAATAGGTTGCCTGAGCTAGCCAGGAAAACCAGTGACTTGGCAGAATTTAAGTCATTGGTTAACATGACTAGATTGACCTAGTAACATGCGTAAGACGTAGTCATCTTCTTTTTTGAAGTAACGTCTGTACTTTATAAGATAAGATATATAGAAAACTATTGAAAACGAATGTTTGAATTTAAAAAGAAAAAAATGTTGTTTTTTTTCTCTGCCAGTGACGCTTCAACCAATGAACGTCTCCGATGGTCCTCTCCCCGAGATCACTTCCGCTACGGTTCAAGGTTATTACTGTCAGGACAACTTTGGCTATCGACAAGATGGAAATCTTCATATTTGTGGTGAGGAATATGGAACTAGAAAAGGATCAAACTTTCTTGTGACATGAAAAAAAATAAAGTTGCTTTAACGATGCTCAAACCTCTTTCTTTCTCTGGTTTGGAAAGGGGTCGTTCGTAAATGACGTCACGCTCTGGGGAGGGGGGTGAGAAAATGTGACACTTTGTGACAAGGGGGAAAGGGGGAAGTAGCGATACTGTGACGTCACAAATTTAAAATTCAGGAAAAAAAAACACAAAATAAAATATTTTTTTAATTTTCAAAAATCTTCGAAAAATAATACAATTTTTTAGGTACTCATTTCAACATGAACTTGTTTTTTTCCTAGTTGAATCGAACAGAAATCTACAAAAAGCTGCACACAGCATGGCTAGCTGCCTAC
>JADKLZ010081101.1:24050876-24069716 GCA_021533235.1 Biomphalaria straminea
CAACAAAATGCTCAGACCAAACTCACTAGACTCTCAGAAATAGCAAAAAAGACTGGACTTCTAATCAATGAAAAGAAAACAGAAGTAATGAGGATCAACAATAGACAAGAGAACCCAATCATGCTACAGGGAGAAAACATCCTTGAAACAGACCACTTCACCTATCTCGGAAGCAGAGTTAGCAAAGACGGTGGAGCTGATGATGATATACTAATTCGAATAAATAAAGCTAGCTTTGCTTTCTCAACTCTTCAAACAACGTTATGTCTGTTCTCCTTTACGGTTCAGAAACTTGGAGAGTCACTAAAACAAATATGGAAAAGCTCCAAACTTTTGTTAACAGATGCCTACGTCGGATATTAGGAATTAGGTGGCCAGAAAAGATAACCACTACCGATTTGTGGAAAACAACTAGACAAAAGCCCATAGCACAAGACATTACCAACGAAAATGGAGCTGGATAGGACACACCCTGCGAAAACCAGCTACCAATGTTGCAAGGCAGGCTCTTGACTGGAATCCACAAGGAAAGTGGGCAGACCCAAGCAAACCTGGAAGAGGTCAGTCATCAGTGAAGCTGACGGTACTGGAATGACATGGGAGCAGATTAAGAAAGCTGCTCAGAACCGAGTTCAGTGGAGAGGTGTGGTTGCGGCCCTATGCTCCCCTGGGAGTACACAGGATTAAGTCAAGTCAAGAGTGATTATTCTTTGTTTTGGTAGTAAATTCAATGCAGGACAACATGTTTTAAAAAATACAACATTGTGTAAAAACTCCTGTTTTTAAGTTCATTTTCCGGGCCCCCAAAAATGTAAATAATACAATTTCTTAGTGCATTTATTCATCTTCTCTGACATTGGAAGTGATTAAATGTGTTTAGTATTGTGATTTTTCAACATTTATGGATTAAATGTTTAATTAAAAGGTTAAATCTTTTAATATATAAATTTTTTTAATATATTTCCTCTTTCCATGCTCAGTTTAAAATCAATGAAAAAAAAAAGTTCTTGAATAATATATTTTATTTATTATACTTTTATAGCTCATTTATTTTCTTTTAAACTAAAATCTAATGTGTTAGATTATTTAACAAAATAAAAAAGTTATGTTACTTTTAGTAACTCTACAACCCTTTGAAAATTTGAGTTCATCCCGGAAAACTCCATTTTTTCAATCAAAATAATTCACACCGAAAGAGTTAAAGAGACAATTCTGATAAAGTCTTACTAGGAAAGACCCACAGAAAAACTACTAGAGGAAACCAGGTGCAGAGATTGGGCCATGTACAAGGCTGAAAATTAAATTTCTTTATGACTCAAAGAAAATGCATTATTATTTTTATTATTTTTACAAACTGAAATAGTAAAAGTGCCAACAGACTCAGTAACTACACCACTCAGAAGGCAAGGAGTTAAGAAAGTTATCTAACTCTAATTAAGATGAATACTATTGAAGTAGAGTCCTAAGTAGACCATTAATAAAGTCAAGTATTAGGTAAGTGCTATCAGATCAATGTTCACTAGAAAGATATCTTTGATATATCTACCAGCTAAATGGCCTACAGAAACAACAAATCTGTAATGATTTCACTGAAAATGTTCACTACAGTTCTTGAAAAATAAATATTGGAGAATTCTATTCTTGTCACAAAACAAAAACAAACAAAAAATTTCAAATTTTAAAATTGATCTAAATTTAAATCTAGTAGATAAATTATTGAGTTAAATCACCCTTACTGACATACTGGTCTTATAGATTTTGATAAAATAAAACATAAAAATACAGACTACTTAAACTTTAAACTGAACTACTAGATTCAATCAAGATCTAGTTCTAGTTCCAAATTGCACTAGTAGAGATACCAGATCTCCTGCAAAAAGAAGGACATGTCTTCCTTCCTAAGGTTGCACTCTGTCTGAAGCAGGCTAGGACCTAAAGTGTGACAATATCTGAATTTCTGTTTTTAATTCATGGCATATTATCAAGACAGGGCAAAGGATAGAGAGGAATGGAGAAAGACGGTCTTCAAATCTTGCTTGATGCCCCAACGGTCCACCAGACTAAGGGATAGGTAACAGGTATTATCAAGAAATCAATTTGATCCTTTGTAGTGTAGTAGCTTTTTAAATAGGTAATTAATGGTATCTAAAGTAACTTTCTATATAGAGATCTATACCTAGAATTAAACAGATAGATTATGACATGTTCTTAAGATAATAATAATAAGGCTCTTTGGGTCTGAAGATTGATGATGAGAACAGAAAAAAAAAGGTTATGTAGTCTCAGCTGTAGCCTATATATTTTGCCACATCCAACAGACATTGTCCCCCAGTGGTCAATTAAGTCTACGTCTGCTGTTGCCAATAGATTTTCTTTAAGTCTTAAAGATTATTGAGTTTTCCCCCTTTTTTTATTGTTTTTTAAGGTACTTAATAAAAATGATTTTTCTAAAATAAAAATAATACAAATGTTTGCAAGTTATGTATCATTTTATTCAGATTTGCATCCTCTGTCCAGTAGAGGATAAAAAAATATGGTAGGTGAAAACATTTTTTCAAGAAATCAATTCTTGTGACAATTGTTTTTTTTCTTTTTTGCAAAAAAAAACATATTTATGACAAAAGACATGAATAAAAAAAAAAAGTATAAAAGCCAATATGAATTAAAGTACCATAATCATCAATGATAACCATTTTTACATGTGATATATCATTTTTAGGCAATTCTATAGGATACTGAGATACTGAGGTGACTTTTTATGAAACAATATAAAAACAAACAAAAAACGCCAATAACAAAATCCTCTTGATAAAAGAGCTAAACATATAAACCAAACATATAGATTATCAATTATAAAGAATAAAAACATTAATTAAATGAAGAAATAAAAGTTTGAACTTCAAAAATAGTCTTAGTTGACACAAAAAAGTACATTAAATGTGAAAAAACAAGGTTATTTATGATAAAGTAAAAGACAATTTCTTTCTGGACTGAAACACAAGAATGTATCACAAGCACTACACTTGGACCTAGTCTTTCTTTCAATTTTGTGAAAACTATAACAAAGTTTACAATTTTTTCTATCTTTTGAAGCAACCATTGCAGGTAATATTGAGTGGCAGGTTTTAAGTTTCAAATGTTGTACAGTAGGAACCGGGTCATAATCATATATTTTTCCTAACTCTCTAATTAGTTCAATGGTAAAATCTAACTGACTATAGTATAGGCTTCTATTTAATTCTTCAATATCTGGATTCTGTTTTCTCCAGTCTTGAAATAAAATATAACTATTAACTCTAGCAATATCGATGAAATGAAAAAATAAGGTTTTCCAGTACTTATTAGTTTTGCGCAGCATGTTATATTTATTTAGTAGCTGGTCACTTTTATCCACCCCTCCCATATAAGAATTGTAATCCCCCACTAGCTTAGGTTGTTTAACTTTTAATTGTTCAAATACACCATTAGTTTTTGTTCTCCTGTTAACATAATTAAACTCATTTGCTGAATGCATAGTAGAGACTAATGAAACTGTTTTATTATCCCTCCACTGCAAAGCTAAAACCTGATCTTGTCTAACCCATCTCATATCCCCCCTCTTACTAACCTTTTCCCACTGCTTCACATTCTTAAGTTCTGTTGGAAACCCTTTCCTATTGCTTATGATTGTTCCACAAGCAACAATACCTTTTTTTAAAAGATCAATAACAAGTACAAAACTGGTATAAAAATTATCAAAAAATAAACGATAGCCTTGATTTACTAAAGAGGACACTAACTTCATTACTACATCATATGCTAATCCAAAAGTAGAGCTATTCCCTTCTACCTTACCTAAATATACATCAAAGTCATAAGTGTACCCACTAAGAGAGTCTGCTAAAACCCACAATTTCATCCCCCATTTAGTTGGTTTATCCCTTATATACTGTCTAAATGCATACCTACCCTTATTTCTAACCATTCTTTCATCAATAGATATATTTTGACCAGGCTGATACAATTTCATACATTTCCTCCTAATAAATTCAAATAAAAATCTAACCTTACTCAGTTTATCAGTAGCCACCTCAGTATCTCTATTGCTTACTTTCAAAAAGCAAAGAATTTGTTGAAATCGAAACCTGGTCATGAACGCTCTGGCCCACAAACCATTGAACAAACTCTTTTCGTTCCAATAAAGTTTAAAGTTGGGAACATGAACAAGTCCCATGTACATTAGAAGTCCCATGAAAACATAAAATTCTTCAGCGTCCATATCTTTCCAGTTCTTATACATACTTGGTTTTGTAGGACCAGTGGCAGCAGCATTTTCATTTGTAAATTTACAGAGCATTTCAACTAAAGCTTCTGTGAAGAACAGTTGAAAAATGGAATGAGGACTGAGGTAGTTTCTCCTGTTTTGTCTCGTAACACTGTCAGGGAAATGAGCTCCAGGAGGCCTTTCGGGTCTGAATGCTGGTATGGCATGTGGTATTTGGTCCAGGTCATCATAGCTAAAAAAAAAAAAAATAATAAAAAAAATAATTAGAATTATTAAAATTAAAACATAAAGACATACTAATTAAAACTATAAGAATTGAATCCAAATATAAATAATATACATATAGATCTACAGCACTGAAATGTTTACAGATGTAGATTATAAACAAAGCGTAACCAATGTAAACAAATGAAATATGGAACTAGCAATGTGATGAATGTGGTCTGAAAAGTATGTGGCTCTAGATCTAGTAGATCTAGAAAATACTTAAATTCTAATATAAAGACTTATAAGATCTTTATTTCCATAAATTTTAAAAATAAATACTATTTAGATGTAAACTAGATCCAAAGCTTATAGATCTAGATCTAGACTCTGACGAGTCAACCTAGATCTGGATGTTTCGTAAGAAAGAAAAATATTTACCTTCCATAGTTCCTCTGTTCATTGAAATTGGGCTGAACATTTTCATCATCACGAAAATCTTCTTCAACCCATTCTTCATCGTCACTTGAAATGTACTCAATTTCTTCATCAGAAGATAAGTCTTGAGCCATTTCTTAGTGAAAAACGTGATGCTAGTGGACTAGTAGTGGTGAAGGCAAGTAGTAAAATGGCCGACGAGAATCACAAAATGGCTTGTTCAAAATGCGAACTTTCGGACGCAAATAAAAATAACTTTTTGTAAAAAAATTAACTTAAAAAATATTTTTACGAAACAAAAAATATTTTTTTTTGAAAATAATAAAGAAATAAAGCAAAAATTTCAGAATTTATTTATTTAAATGACCCTTTAAGGCGTCGACCACGGGTGATCGAAAATTCAATATGGCGTACCAAAAGAGTTAAAGAAACCTCCACCTGTCTTGTTCAGAAGCCAGCAGCTGTTAGGTGCTCTCTTTGAAGTCAGTAAAAACAAGTTGGCACCTAAGTTGGCCTCTGTTTTGTTTTGTATAATACACAAATTGTAAGACAAATTTCCTTACTGACAATAAAGATTATTATTATTATTATTATAATTACACCGACCACCTTTCATCACACCATCTCCCCCATACCAGATACTTGCCCTGCTCAGCATAGCAGTTGAACTATAAGCAGCCACTTTAAGAGAAATCTAATATTATTAATATTTAATCTATATTTAAATCTGTAGTGGATCTGAAAATATCTATTCTAATTGGCTATTTCTAGCTCTATGATTGTTGAGTCTATGATGATGATCTATTTAGAGAAACTACACCTAGACCTCTAGCTCTATATAGAATATAGTGAGAGAGAGGCTAGCCTAGAGATAGAATAGATCTCTACTTTACACATAGTCACAGAGATTATTCTAGATCAAGATTATATTCTAGATTGATCAATATAGACATAGATCTAATAGTTGCGAAGGCTACTTATTTTATAGTGTAATATAATATCTATCTTAATAACTTAGTATCTATCACTATACTATATGAATACTATATGTTTATATTATAGATCTAAATCTAGATCTAGATGAGACGTTCATCACTCACACTCAGTTACATTCATTACAGTACACTGTGACACTAGCAGCTAGCTGTGATTGAAATTGAACGGATCAAAGTATTCAAAGACTTTGACAAAGTCAAAGTTATTAAGTTATTGACACTGACTGGCACTAGTGACTAGATCTAGATCTAACTGGCAGTTGTCTTATCAGTCTTATGAGTAAAATAGTGACAGTCACTGACAGATCACATTGCGGTGGCAGTGACTTGAGTCTTGAGTATCTATATGAGTATACATCAGTCATCAGTAGACCTATGTATAGTGTATAGACTATACTTATATTATACTATACTATTATAGATCTACTGATGACTGATATACTCATATAATAACACATAGGCTATGACATAGATCTAGATCTACTATAGTAGACCTAGATGAGTAGATGATAGATCTATGACTATGATAGTAGTATGTCATAGCCTAGGCTATACTACTATGTGTTATTAGTGTTATTGTTAATCATAGTTGATCATCCATTGATCACTGAATCATTGATGTTATTATTGAGTTATTCTAGTCTAAGACTAATGTTAAATGTACAAAACATGAAAATTTTATGTTATTTATTTTTACCTGTTATGTTTGATTCAGGAAACAATTAAAATCTAGATCTAACGCAACAACTAGTATTATAATGGTACTTATAGATCTATATAGATAATAGAGGGCTAGAGAGTAATCAGTAAGAGACTAACGTATGAATTTATCGTGTCAACAATACTGTAACGACCTTTAGATTTTTCACTGACCTATGAAAGCTAGTGCCGGAGTAGGGATCATTCATTAAAATAATTGGGATCATTCATTAAAATAAAATAAAAATTCATTGTCTTCAGTTAACAATCATTACCGGTACCATTGTAGTTTTTGTTTCGTTTTATTTTGTTTTACATGGTTTGGAGGTTTCTTTGGAGTTGAAGAATATTACATCCTAATTATCCAAACCTCCCGTAGGACGACGGGGGGGGGGGGGGGTAATAGCGGGCATGGTTCGAGCCTTAGACTTAGACTACGATACGACAGTCCAGAGCGCATAACACACGACCTAGCAGCCATAAATATTAGATGTAAATAAAATTATCTATATAATTTTTGTGTATAAAAGTATAGGCCTAATAGCCTATATATAGATCATCGTGGCTATCTATCTACCTCTATCGTTCGATCGAGCGATAAAAAAAATAGTTTACTGCTAGACTTAAAACAGCGAATAAATATTGATGTAAACAAACGTAATTTTAAAATATATAGAAAAGACATCATCTTATAGGCCTATTAAACTAGACGTTACTTTAAAAAAAAACATCGAAGGTCAAGATAGAAGTTAAGAAAACTTGAAGTAGTTTAACAATGAATTAAAATAATGTGTGGGTGTTTATTTACGCTACATAATTTTATCCTGTAGAAAACTATTATTTTGTTGACTTATTTATTTTTCTTGATTAGCATATTTTTTATAGTACAATATTTTTTTAATTAAATTTAAAACGTTCATTTTGTTAAAAGCTGACAATTTTAGAGTTACCTAACTTTTAATAGATTTCATAATAAACTTTACATGTGTTGTTTTATCACTTTATGATTCTATAAATTCCAGAATGTTAATGCCCATAATATCATTTAATATACCCGCACAAAGTAATATTGTGTTAGTAATTGAATCAATTACTTTTTACGTTTAATTTTTAAAAGGGCAACTGGCCAACTGTGAACCCCAATAGGTCGTTGATTCGGGTGCAATTCATAATAACCCCTCGCGCAAGGTTGCTACTTTAGCAACTATCAGCAACTAAAAATAAAACTTATAAAGGTGAAAGTAATTGCCACTCATAAATTTAAAATATTCTCATTCGTAGATTGCCAGTAGGTCGAATTCCAAAGAAAATTCTGTACGGCGATCTAATAGAAGACTGGAGAGTCGCTGGTCGTCCACTTTAACGGTACACGGATGTATACAAACGCGACATGAAATTGACACTACCTGGGGAAAAAGTGGTACTGGATAGATTCACATGGAGAGAGCACATAAAGGAAGGGTCTCGGATTGCAGATGCCATACACAACAGCAGCAGATAGAAAGGTGAACATGCAACGGCGCCTAGTGATTACACATGCCCAACCTGTGGCCGCAGCTGTGTATCAAGGATTGGCCTCTTTAGTCGCTCAAGAAGTTGCAAAGTGAAAAGATTGTTTCTGAAGTCGTAAAATGCCACTGAGCTGTTACCACAATAATATTCTCAAACTGAATATTTCGACTTCAGTGAGGATTCTGACGCACGAGAACACTACTTCAAATCTGTTATATTCAACAAGTACAGTTCTTTATGGGATTATAATGATTAACTTTGTTAAAAGAAGATCGCATGTTCAACTCCAGAGGGAGAGTTTTAAGTTTGACTGGTGGACAGGGCCGGATTTAAGTTTGTGGAGGCCCAGGGGCAGAATTTTTGTGGACGACCCTACACTTTTTCGAAAGCTTTAATAAAAATCTAGTTTTTAACACTTATCAATAATAATAATAATTCAATTTATAAAGCGCTGTTAAAAATATAATATATACTCAGGGCGCTGCGATAACATTGCAAAAATAAACACGAGAGCTAAAATGGCAAACTAATCTAAAAAAGGTTTTGAGAAGATATGTCGTAAGGTTTTTGTTGAACGTAGTGTAGCATGTTGTCTGAGATCAATTTGAAAATGAGTTCCCAGCCTTTGGTTTGTACACTGAAAAAGACCAAAGACTGTTAACTTCAAGAAAAAATCGTTAGAGCCTTTTTATTTCGTTTGATATCCGTGTCCAGGGAACAGGTTCCTCCACTTTCCACCTATCACCCTCCACGAAGTTGTGACTTCAATAGAGATAGTGAAAAAAAAAGAAGTGTATAGATGTTGATAGTGAAATAAACTATCTTAAACTTAACAATATCATATCATCACTTGG
The DNA here is from genome assembly GCA_021533235.1 of Biomphalaria straminea. NCBI lineage: Eukaryota > Metazoa > Mollusca > Gastropoda > Planorbidae > Biomphalaria > Biomphalaria straminea. The sequence goes on from JADKLZ010081101.1 coordinate 24,059,843, forward strand.
ACAATTGTGTTAGGCCCTCCTCCCAAGGGGGCGTGGGACTGAGTTTAAAATCTCTTGGATACTGGGATTTTGTATATCGGAATCTAAGGACGCCCCAGAGTCCACTCAACTCTTTTTGGGTACCTGACATTAGTAAGGGAAAAGTAAAAGTGGTTGTTCGTTGTGTTGGCCACATGACACCTTCGTTAGAAACAGATAAACTTTGCATCACTTGCCCCCATTGATAGAAGGTCTGAAAGAGGTACTTTCTAACTTAAAGAAAGTACAGGGTTTTAGTTCGAGACCAATCGTTATAGAACGAAACAGCATGTGGGAAGTTTAGACCAATAGCTCGATGCCACGTAAAAAGTCTATACGTCGTTGTAACGAGTTATTGGTCTAAACTGCCCACAGGTTGTGACGTTGCAGATCAGTGTTGATGCCTTCTATAACGAAGGGTATCACCTAACTATCTACTCGTAGATCCTGCACTGATTATTGACCTACTCTCGTGTGCTGTGAAGAAATCGGTGTGGTAATGACCTGAGTCAAACTCTGAGCAGCTCAACTGTAAGATACTGATGTATCAACTCTATAACAAAGCAGGCAAAACACGTGCCCGCGTGTTTACGCAGTGAATAAATTCAAACCCTTCATGATTGAGTGGCACGAGGTAATCATGGGACAACAGACAAGACGTCAAAAGTAGTCGATAATACACTCTCATCGAATTAAAAACACCTCGGTATGAGAAAAAAACAAACTCGATACTTTCTCATCTCTGCAGCCTTTTTAAACACATCACTCGTAGTTGAGTGACACATGAAAATAGTGCTTCCTGAGGGCCACGGACATTTGATTAACAATACTTAGCACGTGTACACATTTTGCATGTGACGGCGTAACAAAGGTGAAGGTCACAGATGGAAATTAATACATTATACAGAAATTATAAACTTGTATTTAACTCGTTTATATAACATATGAATTTTTTTTTAGAATACGCATTTATATATTTTTACTGGGATAAATTAGACTTTGTTCTTACAGGTCAGTCGCTAAACTGATGATCTTAAGCTCAAATCATGCTCAAATATTGCAGTGGCGTAGCTAGGAATTTTCCATTGTTTTGGGGCCCTAGAGCTTGATCTCTTTGAGGGCCATTGAATTTTACGTAATATTTAATTTTTAATGTAAAAACGCTCATTTCGGACCCCCCTCAATTGGGGGCACGGGGGGATTTTCAAAATCTCCCCCCACCCTAGCTACGCCACTGAAATATTGTTGTTTTTTCTTTTCTGTTTACGTTCAAGATAATATGCATCTCTGAGCCAAACTATTTATAGTCAGAACTTAATTAGGGACTCTAAACATGGCTCCAACCATAACTTTCCCAGTGCTCCTAAAAAAGAAAAGAAAGACTACTCAAGATGCTATCCAGGACTGGGCTATTATTTCACTTTTTCAGCAGTAATAACAAGAGGAAAGGTTAGTGTGTATGCTTGGGGAGGAGCCTGAAGGAGTGATACATTTAATAAAAAAGAAAGTTACCTTTCTCTTTCTGGCCGTGCACTCTATTGGTCAGATGATGATAAAAAAGTGTGTCACGTGGTGCAGCACAAGAACCAACAGCATTTACTTTCCCCAACTAATGTCAGGTATCTATTAGATTTGGGTGAACTAAGGGTCATCCTAAAAAATCCCGAAATTCAAAATCCCAGTCTTCACCGAGATTTGAACCCAAGAATTTTTGGTTTGGAAGCCAAGCGCTTAGCCTCTCAGCCACCAGAGATAAATTTACAAAGATAAAATTAGACACTAATTTTATAATATTAATTTGATTATCAACATTAATAATCTACAGTTACCAAAATATGAGCTTTGTGTAGAAATAAAATATACTTGGCAGTTACCATTGCATTGTTACAGTTTTTTTTTTATTGTCAAACAAATTGTTGTAATTGGAGCCTCCTAGCTACCCATAATAGGGGGCGCGGTGGTCGAATGGTTAAGCGCTTGGCTTCCGAACCTGAGGTCCTGGGTTCGAATCCCGGTGAAGACTGGGATTTTGAATTTCGGGATTTTTAGGGCGCCCCTGAGTCCACCCAACTGTAATGGGTACCTGACTTTAGTTGGGGAAAGTAAAGGCGGTTGGTCGTTGTGCTGGCCACATAACACCTTGCTCGTTAGCCGTTGGCCAAAGAAACAGATGACCTTAACATCATCTTCCCCATAGATCGCAGGGTCTGAAGGGGACACTTTACTTTACTTTTACCAATCCATAATATTGTTCTTTGGAGTTCTGATAGGAGGGGACACAACCTTTCTTTCTTGATGTCTATTAAAACAGTAACTGTATCGACTATTGCGTTAAAACCTACGTTTCCTGTCATATCTTGAAGAAAGACGTAGCCGTAGAATGTCTTTAAGTTTTTACGAATGTAGGTTACTTTTGTTTTATTAGGTTTGTCATAAAATTTTCTTCTAATAAATCTATTAGAATTTGTTTAATTTTACATAATTTTATCAACACGGAAATGTAATTAATATTTATGTTTATGGGAACAGTTACGTAGTGCAGTGCTTAGTGTGATGTCATGTCAAAATATCTGGTGTTAATATAAATATACAGTTGATGGTCGCCTTCAGTCGTAAGACAACTGCGGCTAACCTACTAGTGTATTTCTTGTTGTATTTTTTTGGATGTGCATTGCATATGTAAGAGGTATTATTTTTGTGTTGAGGCGAACCCATTCGTTATAGAAGGCCTCAACAATGACCAGCAACGTCGCAACCTTTGGGCGGTTTAGACCAATAGAGCGTTGTATGGTCGTACAGACCTGTGACGTGGCAACGAGCTATTGGTCTCCACTGCCCACAGGTTGTGACGTTGCTGGTCAGTGTTGGGGCCTTCTATAACGATTGGTCTCGGTTAAAGGAATTTTTTAAAATTAATAAGATTTATTTATTTATTTTGGTTACGTTCAATAATATTTTCCTGATTGGAAATGTACACTTCTGACACTCTTCTATCTCTTTGTTAATTCTTCAATATTTTATACTGCAACTGCAATGGACCTCATTCACCAATCGTAAACAAACCACATCTAGCCACGTGGTTCTCTATCTCTTCTATACAAATTACGTTATCCCCTAAAGGCTGTCACGTGATAAGTTTTTTTTTTTCATTGTTTATCAATCAATATTATCACGTGGCTAAATGTTGTTTGTTCACGATTGGTGAATGAGTTTCTTTGTAATCATTATGCATTGTTAGTTTACAAGTGGAATGGTGCGCATGCGTGTTGAAAGAATGGGAGATAGGGAAATTAAAAATGGAGGAATATAAACAAAAAAGGGTTTACAGTGTTAGTTATTAAATTGAGATTAAATTAGTTATAAAACTATAATTTTGTTGTTTACTTTTAATGTATTGTTAAATAAAAATCTCATTTTAATAACTAACGCTGTAAACCTTTTTTTTTACATAACAAGATAAGAAACTTTTGTTAACAGATGCCTACGCCGGATATTAGGAATTAGGTGGCCAGAAAAGATAACCACTACCGATTTGTGGAAAAAAAACAAGACAAAAGCCCATAGCACAAGACATTACCAAACGAAAATGGAGCTGGATAGGACACACCCTGCGAAAACCAGCTACCAATGTTGCAAGGCAGGCTCTTGACTGGAATCCACAAGGAAAGAGGAAAGTGGGCAGACCCAAGCTAACCTGGAAGAGGTCAGTCATCAGTGAAGCTGAGGGTACTGGAATGACATGGGAGCAGATGAAGAAAGCTGCTCAGAACCGAGTTCGGTGGAGAGGTGTGGTTGCGGCCCTATGCTCCCCTGGGAGTACACAGGATTAAGTAGTAAGTAGTGAATAAGTCTCATCACGTAACATAACGTAGGCCTAAAATGCATACTATTTGAATTAACGTATGTTAAATGAGCGATGCATTCGGGTAAATAGAGGATAAAATGGAGATAACATGAAGGGCTCCTAGATAAACTCTGTTTATGGCGTTGGCTCAACGATTACATCTCCAAGGACTGATGTACGACAATGCCTCACTCTTTAGGGGTCCTCCACATATAACAAATACATATATACTTTAAACAAAAAAAATGCAAATGAAATGAAAATTAGGGAAATTAGATTAAAATTACAAATACACTATTTTTTATACACTAGCATGTCATAGTTTTTAGATTTTTAAATATAGTTAAGTGACTTTATATTGAAGCTTGTGGAGGATAGAGGGACCTCTTCAAACATTATAACCTGGGCCACCAATTACTAAAACTCGGTAGTGATGACTACATTCATTTTTTTAATTCTCTGTGGTCTAAAAACACTAAAGCATTTTAACTCTTTTTTAGACCACGGCGCTTAATGCCAAGGCAGTTTAATAACAAAGAAAACATTTTGATATTATTAAAGTAGAGCCTAGTGCATAATTTTATGGTCTTTTATTATATTATACTATATAGTGAGGTGTTTTAGGCTTTTCATATATATTTTCTTTTATATTTCAGTTGAATTAAACAAGTATAGTTATCGCGACTATTATAAATATGTATACATGTTACAAACAAAACAATACACAATCATTGCAAGATTCGATTTTATTGAAACGCAATGTCCAATCTGTTTGCAAGATACAAAAACATATGATATCACCAATCTGTAATCATGCATGCATGCGGGGTTAAAGGGCAATGTTGGTTGAGGTGGGGGAAGAGTAATTGTTCACTCCCCTTGCCCTTGGTGCCTAAAATAGATTGCTGCCTCGTCGTGAGGTATACCATACAGACTGGTGTCACAATGGTCATCAAAGTTCTAAACTGCCCACTGCTCTCGCCTCCTCGTTTACAAGATTTGAGCTAGGACGTAATAATCTTAATTTCTGAAGTAACGTCGGAAACTAAATAAGATTAGGTTAACTTATAAGATAAGATACGCTTGTAAAACAAACTTATTTAACATTGATGAAACGATCATTAATAACAAAAAAAAAAACAACAAGGTTACAAAGACAGTTTGTATGGAAACACAAACTTAAAATCGGCCTCCGAAGTGATCCACCCAGGCAGGTTTCAATGTTTTCAGAAAGAACACCCGAATGAAATTATATCAAAGACAAATGACAGATAAGAATGCAGATAGAAGGTGGACAGATCTTATGTAGTGCCCTAGCGGTCCAGCAGATCAAGGGATAGGTGTAGGTGAAAGTTAAGTTAGATGTAATATAATTGATTTGCTAATAAAATTTCTTTATTCCTTAGATACCAAATACTCTTATCTTCGAACAAAAGTAAACTTGAAATTCAATGAAATTTATAACATTATTAATTGTCTTAAATAATGTTTGATTTATAATGCATACTAATTAGATTTTTCTCTATAAAAACTGCTTGCATAAATTATTTTTAAAAATTAGATTTTGAGCTTTTAGAAAAAAAAAAGAGCCGTTGCATCAGAACTTTGAATGATCTATATTATCGTGATGTCAGATTTTCATTTTCTCTTCTACTTTCTGAGCACAAAACGGGACGGACGGACAGACAGACAGACGGACAGACAGGCCACACAAAACTAATAGCGTCTTTTACCCTTCCGATGGCCGCTAAAAAAGAAAATAGAGAGGGAAAATGGGAAAATGTAAGGAACGCATGAACTTAATCACTATGTACAATTTGTAAGCAAGTTTGGCATTTCTTGTTGTGAGGCCATGAAACTCTTCTGTTCGTCTTATATGTATTCTATGCTGTCCTCTACTCCGGTGTACCAAACGTGCATGATCCACAAACAATTTAATGTCGTCCTGTTGACTGGCCTACCAAGCGTGCATGATCCACCCATTCGCTCGCCAAGTTCTACCCACGAGCGAATGGAACGATCACGTTAGATTAGCAGACAATTTCAAACGCCGCCGGAACTGGTTTGTTCTGCAGAATTAAACGAACACATATTTTAAAGACTTTAAAATGACGAAACAAAAAAAAAAAACAGAAACACTTTCAGCCTCGTTTTCAGAATGAGACTCACGAGCAAACGAAGTATTTTATTTGAAATATTTAGCTAACAAACTTCCCGCGCACATTGCCAGACCCAAAAAAGCCGTTATGAAAATAGATCTAATGATATTCAATCAATACAGGGTAGGCTTACAGCTTCTGTAGCTACAATGCAACAGGTAAGCTCCGCCCATTTGATCACATTATTGTCAAAATTTACCTTGACGCATGTCACTTTTACAAAGAAGGAATGGGTGGGGGGTGGGGCTACACGTAAGAGAGACAGTATGAGAAAAATAATGAAAAGTCAATTTTAGCAGTCACCCTATAAATGCACTGGATCTTTTTTTAGCTTCATAAGCAGTAACATGACTTGCTGAGTTTTTATCCCTTTTACTGTATTTTTTTATTACGTGAAATAAAGAACAAGCACATTAAAAACAATATCTATCTATCTATCTATCTATCTATCTATCTATCTATCTATCTATCTATCTATCTATCTAGAATAAATGTTTATATATTTTATTTTTTTCTAAGTTTCAAACAAAAGCAATGAACGCTAATATTGATATGTCACAAATGATAAACATTATGAGGATCTTTAGAGTTTCTAAAATGTAAAAAGTATCATTCGAAAATAATTTAAATGTGACATGCCAGCAGCTATTATTGAGTTTTATTCACTGAAACGTTATTGAAAAAATGATAACTTCAAATTTTTTTTTAAATATTAAATTGAAAAGTTTTTTTTAGAATCATTGAAAGTAAAATAATCAGTTCTAGATGAATAATCAAATCGATAGCAGTAAGTAAGGACTCTGACTAAATAGGCAATAGTGGCTTGATTTTTTATTTTTATTTAGAGGACCCCCCCCCCACGAAGTGGCGTAGCTGGGGATTTGGGGGGTCTGAGGGGGGCTTGACTTCTTAAGGGACTCCTGCATTTTGACATTTGACATAATAACATGAGATGATGTTGTAATATTTTAATCGAAAAACTAAGTTCGGACACTCATTTTGGGGCTCCCTCAAGTGGAGGCACCAAGGAGATTTTCAAATTTGGACTCCACCCCCCCCCCCCACCCCAAACTATCTACGCCACTGACACCACCCCCCGCCTCTTAAAGTTCAGCACTTGCAGCTAGAGGGATGAGGAAAGATTGGAAAGCCCCTCCCCCCTCTCCCAACCAAAAGAGGGAGGTTTATGCGATACTCCAGCCGCCAAGCGATTTCCTGCATTCTACATCACGAGGCCACGTCACCCTCAAAGCACTAATACACATAGCACATTATTAAGTCCAGCGCTGACAGCAGCGCCATCAAAGTCAATCTAATTTATTTATTCAATAAAAAAATATTCAGAGGTATTTACAAAAGGTAATTTAGCATTCTTTCTTATTGAGTTCTCTCTCCCCAACCTTCTTAACTCCCCTTTATGTCGCTTCTTTTAACAACCACTGCTTGTCGTTCTGAAGTCTAAAGGAAGAACAAATCATTCTCAAAGTATATGGAAACTAGTACATACTCCAGTGGGCTATAATAGGCAGCTTTGGAGTCCAATACAAATATTGCCACATATCTCTTTAATTCTATGCTTTATTGTGGTTAGTCTAATTTGCATAAAGCATAGGATCTGTAATGCATCCTTTTCAGCTAAAAAATGTTTGACACACTTGTAGAACTTAACCTTACCTCTCTTTCTGGTCTTGTAGAAACTTCAGGCCTAACGTCCCTTGCACCTAAAATAATCAAAAGACAAACCATTTAATTTATAATGTGATGCTATAATACATAAGTATGAGATATATGCAGATAAAACAAAATTGCACCACCTGGTTATAAAGAGAATTGGATGACAGCTGTTAAGTAAATCTTTTGGCAGAGATTCATTCATTATCATTGTTTGTTTGTGTGCAAACACACTCGCACAGCCGTGTTAAAGATATAGGTCTACACAGTGGCGTCACTGTGGGATGGTAGATGCAAGCCGCACCGTGTTACATTCAGGACGCACTATGCCTACACATTAATTCCTGATATTGTAACCTGAATAAATATTGGTCGATTTATTCAGGTTTAAAAAAAACACTAAACAATGTTTAGATTAACGGTTTTTATTCGACAAAAATCTGGACATATTTTTGTTTTCAAATGTTCACTCTTCAATTTTTGATGTGGAGGAAGTGACGTCACCTGGAAATCTGCAGGAGAGAGGAAAATAGAAAATAACTCTCACTTTTTTCCCGATTACCAAACTTACTGGCAGTGTTTCCCAAACTGTGTTCCACGGAACCCTAGTGTTCTGTGAGGCCTGAATAGGTGTTCTACGAAATACTGGAATAATTAACTAGTAGAGAACCACTTGAATGAATCTCTCTAAAAAAATAAGCAAAGTGTCCCCCTAAATACTTCGTATGCACGAGCTGTTTCGTTGGGAAACACTCTCATAGTGTTTAACTTTTCTTTAGAAATTTTTACAACCTATATTTCGAGTTATTCATCAAGAATATTGAACACTTATTATTATTATTATTATTATAGCTTTTATATAGCGCTACTTTCATGCTTATAGCATGCTCAGAGCGCTTTGGTCCAATCTCATTTGTGGACCAGTGGGGGGGGGGGGAGGGGGTATCTAGGAGTTGGTTTCCCGTGCTGCCTTTGGGCGCTCAGTAAACACAACTCTGCCCGAGTCGGGTGTCGAACCTCGAGCCCCCTTCTAGGTAGCTAAGCTAGCCAAGCTCAAGCCGCACTTAGCCTCTCGACCACGCTTCCCACTTATTTGGTTCACATATTGCTCTAAAATGTTATTAGTCTATTTATTTTTTTTTTCATTAGAAGAGGGAGGGTGGTCGCCATTCGCTGATTCTAGACCAATGACAAAAATTAAAAAATTTTTAGTTTTGATTTTTGACATTTTGTAACTACCATCATATGCTATACCCTGCTGCGGTTCATTCACTTTTGTAGATATGAAAGGGGGGGTGGGAAGGATCTGTAAAACAGTTTATATGCTAATATCTACATCTGGATTTGAACTCAAATCCTATGTTATAACGCCAAGTAATTTATTCTACTCAGCCGACACTCTAAAATTTTCCCTTACGTTGGTTGGTCTTTCTTTGTAACTGGGTAACTTCAGTGCATTAGGCTAGAGATGTTTGACCATACCCCCCCCCTCCTTATACATCCAGCTAGTGATCATTAAAACAATGAACAATACATGCCATAAGCAAATGAACGTTTGCTAAAATCATCAGCCTTAAAGGGACTATATGAGACAAAAAGCGCTATTCTATATTTTAAAAGTTTTTGTTCAAATCATAACTTTATTATGTCAAAGTTTATGTTTTCACTAACTAAATTATACAGAGACGAAAATAACAAAACTCGCGCGCAGACACACACACAGAACAAAGTGTCGTAAACTTGATCATTTGATTTGTTCCGGGTTACAATGTGAAGGCAGGTATTGTCCCTTTTTATTGCCAGATCCAAATTTTATACAGGTCGTAACGTATTGCAAGAAAAACAAAAATTCCCAGGGAGTTTTCTTGACATGCGCAGTCGCCAAAGTGTCGGCCGGACCAACTTGTTCAATGGCTAACAGCTCAAAATTTATTGAGCAATCTGTACACAAAGTGTAATAGATTTGCACTTAAATAGAAACCATAAACATCCATAATTGAATGAACTTATTGCTAACAGGGTTTGGCTCAGTTAATGAGAAAACACAGACATTGAAAAAAACATTCACTGGTGTCAGATTTTCTTTTTCTATAATTAGACATATCACCCTTCCAGAATAGTTAAAGATAAGGTCCTTATATGACGCAGTGGTTCCCAAACGTTTTTACTTAACGGAACATTT
>JADKLZ010081101.1:24083377-24094727 GCA_021533235.1 Biomphalaria straminea
AATAATAATTTTTAAACACATTTTAAATCTGAACCTATTTGAATAATAATTTTTAAACACATTTTAAATCTGAACCTAAGATCTATTCAGTTAACTTTGTATGTAAATTTTTTTAAGCTGTGACTGACATTTACAGAACTGAAGCCAGATGTGTTCCCAATTGTTTTGTAGATGTGCTTATTTATCATGCAATAATAAATCATTAGTAGAACTAAGAACACTGATCTGGAAACAGAACCAATGCACTGTCCTCCATGTTTTAGCATTTCTGCTGACACCATATCTAGCCCTGGTGCTTTGTTGTTCTTTAACACTGCAATGGCCATGGTAACTTCCTCTGCAGTTATTGGGTCTGTCTTGACCTTGAGATCATTGTCCGGAGAGGGGTCCCTGAATGTGTAAGTCAGGTCTGGCGAAGGGTCTCTTTAAAGTGTTCAATCCATCTTGCATCCTGCTCTTCTTTCGTTAGCAAAGTTTTGCCTAGCTTGTCTTTTATCGGTGCTCCATGTCCACTCTTTGCACCAGTGAGATCTCGGACAATACGATGGAGAGTTTTTGTGTAGTTTCTGCTTGCGGCTGCTTGCGCCTCTTGACCCTTCTGTTCAATCCTGTCATGTTTATCTCGCCGACAGTTTCTCTTTACTTTCAGGTCTGCTTCCCTATAAGCTTCTTCCGCTAGGCTGCGATCCTGTGTTTCATTTTTCTGATCTCGTCTAAGTTTGGCCTCTTTCCTCTCATCGATCAGTTTCCATGTTCTGTCTTGTATCCACCGTTCCTTGTATGAACCTCGCCTCCTTCCAATAATTTCTTCAGCGCACTCAAAGTGGTATCTCTAAAGTTGGCCCACTATTCTTCAAGGGTCATTATATCTGCAAGAGCCTCGAAGCGTTTCTGTAGTTTCAGTTGGAACTGTGCTGCAGTATTGCAGTCTTTAAGCTTGTCTACATTAAATGGGCGGGGTCGTGTGGCGCGTTATGGTTGGCGTTTCAGTCGGAGCTTACATTTTCCACTGACAAGGTAGTGGTCTGAGCTAATATCTGCTCCTCTGTGGGTCCGCACGTCTAATAGAGATGACCTCCATCGTTTGGAGATGCAAATGTAATCTATCTCGTTGAAGGTCTCTCCATTTGGTGACCGCCATGTTTTTTTTTTAATTTGTTTGTGCTTAAAATATGTGTTTCCAATTGAAAGGCTGTTGGATGCTCAGAGAGAAATCAAGCGTTTGCCGTTATCACTGATGTCTTCTGCAGAGCCATATGGTCCCATTACATATTCAAAGCCAGTTCGGTTAGGACTGATTTTGGCGTTGAAGTCTCCCATCAGCAGAATAAGGTCATGAGTGGGTGTTTCATCAAGTGTGGTTTGAAGTTGATTATAGAAATCATCTTTGATGGGTATCTTCTGTATCCTCTGTAGGGGCATATACTTGGATGATAGTAATTTTAATTTGGTTTGTTTGGAGTCGAGCTGTAATGATGCGGTCACTGACTGGCTTCCAAGCAATTAGTGCTGAAGCTGCTATTTTAGACATGATGATTCCTACACCACCAATGTGTTCTTTATCGTGTCCTGAGTATATTATGGTTTTGCCATCATTAACCGTTTGCCCACTTGATGTCCACCGCATCTCGCAGATTCCAAGGATGTCCATCCGGTAGGAGTCAAACTCTCTTAGAAGTTGGGCCAGTTTGCCGCATTGATTTAGGGTTCTTACGTTCCATGTGCCTATACGAGTAGGCTTCTTTGCATTGAAGGGCTTGCCTATGACAGATCTTTTTGGAAACATGCTTGCCACCTAATGCGCCAGAGGGGGAGGATCTAAGTGTAAAAATATAGTTATTGTTTTTTTGAGTCATTTTAACCAGAGCCTGTTTTCTGGCAACTTCAAATACATAGATAACTGAACCAATTAACTCCAGCTAATATTTGTTAAAATAGTAAAAGACTAACTTTTTCAGTCTACATTAGCTGGCGAGAGTGTCATGTGCAAAGCTCACTGACCTGCCACCTTTACTTTCAACAACAAATGTCAGGTATCAAATAGGGCTCCTGGCTAGCTCAGGCAACCCATTCCATGCTCTAATAGCACTAGGGAAGAAGGTGCATTTGTATAAATTTGTCCAAGCATATGGAACTTACAATGTGCCTTTGTCTTTGTGTCTTTCTGAGTATTTTATTAAATTTTGTATTTGAAGATTATGGTTCAGTGTTATATGTATAATTGCTACTTTACTTTTGAGTCTTCTATCCTGTAGACTTTCTAAATTTAGTGATTTTACTAAAGGTGTTACTCTAATCAAATGTGAATATTCATTTGTTTTGAATCTCACTGCTCTATTTTGTGTCTGTTTCAGTTTCTTAATGTTTTCTTGAATTGAGGGGTCCCAAACGGAGGATGCATATTCTATTGTTGGCCTAATCAAGGTTAAATAATCTTTTAGTATTGTTCTTATTAGATTTATAGAAATTTCTTCTAATAAGCCCTATGATTATTTGATAGTTTCATCAATATTGGGATTCCATGAGTTTTTTTATTTATTATAACACTTAGGTATTTTGCGTTTTTAGTCTGTGTTACTGGTTTAATATAAATAAAATAAGTGGAATTAATTTTTTTTTAAATTTTGTTACTCTTAATAAATGACATTTTTCTGGGTGGAAAGACATGCTCCAATTTGATTCCATTTCTGTAATTCATCTAATTCTCTTTGTAAAATGTCTGTGTCTTGTGTTGTTTTCAGTGCTCTATATATTATGCAATCATCTGCAAATAATCTGACTTTTGTTCCTGAACTAAAGCAATTTGGTAAATCATTTATGTAAGTTAAAATTAGTAGGGCTCAAAGAAGCATCAATGTTTTGGATAACCCAAGTCTTTAATAAACTTGCTATTGACATGGTAGTTATCAACAGTCAGAGGTTTCACCTGCGTTTCAGAGCTTGTATTCTTTAATGACCTCTTGATTGAACTCTTTTTGAACTCAAATTGGAGCATGTCTTTCCACCCAGAAAAATGTCAATTATTAAGAGTAACAAAAAAACTAAAACAAATTAATTCCACTTATCTTATTCATGGTAAACCAGTAACACAGACTAAAAATGCAAAATACCTAGGTGTTATAATAAATGAAAAACTGTCATGGAATCCCCACATTGATGAAACTATAAACATATCAAACAAAGCATTAGGGTTTATTAAAAGAAATTTCTATAAATCAAAAAAGGACATAAAACTAAAATTCTATTTAACCTTGGTTAGGCCAATAATAGAATATGCATCCTCTGTTTGGGACCCCTCAACTCAAGAAAACATTAAGAAACTAGAACAGACTCAAAATAGAGCAGTGAGATTCATAACAAACGAATATTCACATTTCACTAGAGTAACACCATTAGTAAAATCACTAAATTTAGAAAGCCTTCAGGATAGAAGACTTAAGAGTAAAGTAGCAATTATACACAAAACACTGAACCATAATCTCCAAATACAAAAACAAAACTCAATAAAATACTCAGAAAGACACAAAGATAAAGGCACATTCCTCATCCCATATGCTAGGACAAATCTGTACAAATGCTCTTTCTTCCCTAGTGCCATTAGAGCATGGAATGGCTTGCCTGAGCTAGCCAGGAAAACCAGTGACTTGGCAGAATTTAAGTCACTGGTAAATATGCATGACTGAATGCATGACGCGTAGGACGTAATCATCTTTTTTTTTGAAGTAACGTCTGTATTATATAAGATAAGATAAGATTGATTGACTAGTACTGTAACTCTAGTTTCAAAAAATGTCTTCAAAATATTTAAAAAAAAACTTTGGATGCTATTTAAAGTATTTGTTGATGTTATTTTGATATATGAATCCAGAAAGCTAGCCCAATGTACACTTAAGGTCTATGTAGACAGCTCCCTGGTTGTCTGGTATGTGCTCTGGACTGTAATCATGATGATTACAAGTTTAAACTGTACTTGCTGTCATCCTACAAGTCCTATGGGACGTTTGGGCTTGAATGTAATATTTTTAAAGGAACTTCCAAAAGATGTAAAACAAAAACAAGGGCATCACAAATTAATCATAATTAATGCCAACCAACATAAATGAATTAAAAAAAAAATTATTGCAAAAATATTTAGTCTTCCTGTAAACATATGGAGAATTTAGAGACAAGAATTTAATGATAACTTTCGACACACTCCATTTAACTTTGATTCCCCGTTGAAGTCTCTGTGTGCTTTCCTCCATCCAAAAATTGTCTTCATGTTGCCAAGCCCCAAACCTACAGTTTAAAAAAAAAACAATTTCTTCAGTTTTTAAAATAACAGATACAAAATCTCTATTATTTCATTATTGTAAAAATAACATACACTCCATACTATTATGTAATCTCTGGATCTATATATAGGTTGGCATGATAGTTTATGTTATAAGAAGTTATCTCATTACTGAAATCAGAAACTATTAGAAATATTATCATCATGGTCATGTTAGTTATTAGGATCATTTTATGAATTGTCAGAAAACTCTTAACATGAAAAACTAATCTCTATTGGTGGTCATAGTTCAGAGGACAAAAAGGAACAGAGCTAAGATTTTGATGATTGTCATAAGCAAACAGTTTTAAGTGTATTATCCACTTTAATGAGGGCATGAGATGGTATACATTATCCATCCATCCCAGTGGCGCTACAGCCCTTGAAGGGCTCTGGCCTGCTTGCACACATTCTTCCATTCGGATCTCTCCTGGGCCTTTCATCTCCATGCCCGAACTCCAAGCTGTTGCATATCTACTTCCACATCATCAATCCAACGCATTCGGGGTCTGCCTTTGGGTCGCCTGCCTTTTGATTTTTGTCGGTATATGATCTTTGCGCCCCTGTTATCTGGCATTCTTTCAAGGTGACCTGCCCAACGTAGTCTGTTCTTTTTTATTTCGGTCACTATTGGTGGGTCCTCATACAGTTGGTAAATCTCATGGTTAGTGCGGGTCCTCCACCCTGTTTCATCCTGTATGGCACCATAGATTTTTCTGAGGATTTTCCGTTCCTTAGTGTTGAATAAGGAGGGGCGGGGGCTGAGCTGTACAGCGATTGGCTTCCGTACTGGAGGTCCCGGGTTCGAATCCTGGTGAAGACTGGTATTTTTATTTCGGGATTTTCGGGCGCCCTTGAGTCCACCCAGCTCTAATGGGTACCTGACATTAGTTGGGGAAAAGTAAAGGCGGTTGGTCGTTGTGCTGGCCACATGACACCCTCGTTAACCGTAGGCGACAGAATCAGATGACCTATACGTCATCTGCCCTATAGACCACAAGGTCTGAAAGGGGAACTTTACTTTACTTTTAGTATTGAATAAATTTTCAGTTGTGTTGGTAAGTGTTCAGCTCTCACCTCCATACATTGCTACTGGTCTTATGATGGTTTTGTATATTATTTTCTTGGTTTTCCTTGAAATTGTTTTGCTCTTGAGTAAATGATGGGTGCTATAAAATGCCTCCTGCTAATCTTTCTTTTATTTCTGTTAGTAGGTCATTTTTGAAATCAATTGTACTTCCTAGATATTTGAAAGTTTGGACATTTTCAAATTAGTGGTCTTTGATTTTGATATATGGTCCCTCTGTATGATTGTTTCTTGTCATTGAGATGTACTTGGTTTTACTTTCATTGACCTCAAGTCCTGCTTGTCGAGATGATTCTTCTAGATGTGTGAAGGCTCTAGCGATGTCAGAGGTTTCTTTACTCAATAAGGCAATGTCATCGGCATAAGTAAGGTATTGTAAAGGTTGGCTGTATATTGTCCCTGTTGGTTGCGGACCCGTTTTTTCTCTCTTGAAGTAGTTAGTAATAGTTCCCCTTGTGTTTATATGTATATTTCTTATAACTCTCTCCAGTGTCAGATTGAAAAGCATGCAAGAAAGTGAGTCACCTTGTCTTAATCCTCGTTTAATCCTAAATTCCAGTGAGTGTTCTCCTTGTATTATGACTTTACTTTTTGAGTTGTTTAATGTCATATGTATAAATCTTGTCAGCTTGTTAGGTATTCCAAAATCCTGTAGGGTGTCATATAAATATTTCCTTCTGATACTGTCATAAGCCATTTTATAGTCTATGAAGAGTTGGTGGATTGGTATGTTGTATTCATGGCATTTTTCTAGTATACATCTTAGTGTGAAGATGTGATCAGATGTGGATTTATTGGGTCTGAAACCACATTGGTAGTCGCCTAAGATTTCTTCTGAATATTTTCCAAGCCTCTTTGTTATAAGCCTAGACAGGATCTTATAAGTCACATTTAGTAGAGATATTCCTCTGTAATTACTGCACTTAAGCTTGGATCCTTTTTGTGTACTGGGGTTATAAGAGCAGTTTCCCATTCTGTTGATATTGCTTCTTCTTCCCAAATTCTTGATATTAGTCTGTGTATTTGGGAATGTAAGTCTTTCCCTCCAAATTTAATTAGTTCTGCTGTAATTTGGTCCTTTCCTGGTGCTTTGTGATTCTTCATGGTCTTTATTATTTCTGATGTTTCAATGAGTGTTGGTGGGTTTACTAAGGGATCTGGTCCTCCGTGTGACAGTTCATATTCTCCATTGTCTCCATCTTCAGTGGTATTTAGAATCTCCTCAAAGTATTCAGCCATTCTTTTAATGACCCTGCTGTTTTCTGTAATAAGCTGACCATCTTTATTCTCACACATGTGTGATCTGGCTTGAAATCCGTTCTTTTCATCTTTAATTTTCATATACATTCCTCTCATATCTTGCTCCTTTGCTAGTTCCTCAATATGAGTAATCTTGGACTTTTGTGGTATACATTATATACCGGTACATTTATATTTCTGAATTTTTTTTTTATTTCTGCTCTTCATGATTGCTAAATATTTTTTTTATTTTAGTAGGCCTATAAAGCTTGTAAAGTTAATTTATATAAATTAGAAAAACGAGTGGACCTAGGACTGTTCTTTAAGGTACACATGAATTAGCTGTTATTGGTGATTTGGAGTCATTAAATGATTTGGAGTCATTATTAATTATTATTATAGTTTATTCTTCACCCATTTTGAAAATCCTGGATCCATTGGTGTAATGTCAAAATATTTTATTTTGTAAGCAAACTATGGTGGTGAAATTTGGCAAATGCCTTACAGAAGTCTAAATAAATTGATATTATCTAAGCCTTTGCCAAGTCATCAATTAGAACTATTAATAGTTTCACATTACCTAGATTTCCTAAAACCATGTTGTCAAGGAGTAAGGACATTATGTTTAGCTAAGTAACTTATGATGTTCCTACACATTAGGTGTTCTAGTATTTGACATGTGATGCTGGTGGATGATACTGGTCTGTATTTTATCTACTTTGCTACTCTACCCTGATAATTTGATGCCTGAAAAAGCATTTTTAAACACTGGTGACAATTCTTTGAATAATCTAGCTAGAATACCATAGAATCCAGATGGTTATCTGATTGCTAATAGTTTAAGATCACATTTTTGTGTGTATATATATATATATATATTGTTGTAACGCTAAGGCAGGCACTCAACAAACTGACAGGAGGCAATAATAAACGATTGGTTTATTACAATCTATCAACAATAGTTGGACTTTCGTTATCAAGTCATAAGGAGTAATTCCTTAAGTTCTTAGAGTCCTACTTCATACAAGAACACAGAACAGACCAATGACACACTTCCCAGTGTCGCTCCAGGTCTCCCATGTCCCTAGTATCAAACAGGGCAGCACTCAGCCCCAGACTGTTCAGACTCCCATAACTTTAGCCAGATTTACAACAGTCCTTCTTCCTGTATAAACATGTCTTCCACTACTTGTTGAATAATGCTCTGATCAGTGTGGCTTGGGATCAGAGTTACTATAATATTGTTACATCTCCAGTGGCGCATTAAAATGTGTGTACGTGTGAGACCCACTGATACATGCTTAGGCGACTAGTCACACAGGTCAACCAACTACTGTCCCTGTGACCTGTGATCTGCGCATGACCCGAGCTTTAACGGGCGAGGACTATGTGTGTGATTTCTGTGTGTTGGAGAGTTGTACAGTGGAGTCCAGGAGATAGCAAGCGTGCAGTTAGAACTGTGTGTGAATGGACAGTCTTTGAAGAAATGTAGGAGATACGCGTTTTAAAGAGACTTGTGTTAGTTAGGCAGTTGTATTGTTCTTAAGCATTTGTAGATAGTGGAGCCAATTGTGTCGTATTGGCTGTGGTGTTGTGTGTTTGTCATTAAACCGCCACTGTTATTCATGAAGCTCTTGTTAAGTTCTTGTATTAGATGTGCTGTATTTATGTTGAGCAGTGTTTGCAGAAGGCCTGAGAAGTGAAGTTCGTAACAATATATATCTCCTACTAAAATCAAATAGAGAAAAGTAACATTTTAAGATGATTATAAAACTTGAATCTCATGATCATCTTCTGGAATCGCTGAATGAAGAAAGACTGTGGAGACTCTATTCAAAGCATAAATTATAACATATCAAATGATGGGAAAAAAATTATTATATATTAATTTTTTGTAGGGAAATTTTCCCCCAGGCTTCACTTAAAATTATATTTTACCCTATAATTATGCATGGTTATTAGTTTGAAGTAGATTTATGCATGAGTGCAAGCTCTCAACCTTAGATAATGGTCAGTATAAGATTTTTTAAAATGACTTTGCTATTTAACTCATTGGGTGCGGGGCGTCTTTCCCAGAGACGTTCCGAGCCTTCAGGGTAGTTGGACAGTCTGGGAAAGACGCTTGTACCCTACCTTAGTTTCATTGCATTTTTTAATCTAACTTTTTAACTAACAATACTAGAATTATTTTCCCTCTATAAAAGAGTTCTTCCTCCTTTGTTTACATAGCAATAATAAGCTTTGACTTTGAGCCTTATTTAGACTTAATTTATTTGAATTTTTATTTTTACGATTTTTGATCTGTAAAAAATGTTGCCATGGCTACAGTAGTCCAAGACACACCCACAATGTTTACTACTGAAGAATATTTTTAATTATTCTAAAATTTATCACAAATAAATAGTGATTTCGATCTAGATTTGATCCAGAAGTGGGCAGAAGGTTTAGATTTAGAATTTAGTGTAGGAAAGTTATATTTGTAGCCTATTTATATATTATATATATATAGTATTTACTAATAGATCTAGAACTAGTATTGTCATAAGGCTAAGGGTAGGTATAAAGTTTAGATCGATATTAACAAAACCTAAACAGTAAGTCAACTATTACTAATTAAGTCAATTA
Source organism: Biomphalaria straminea (assembly GCA_021533235.1). NCBI lineage: Eukaryota > Metazoa > Mollusca > Gastropoda > Planorbidae > Biomphalaria > Biomphalaria straminea. The sequence goes on from JADKLZ010081101.1 coordinate 24,092,641, forward strand.
AGACTACGACTAGAAGTGATATGATATACAATATACATAGAAAAATCAATCTATAAATCTAATCTAGATCAGATTTAGATCTAGATGTTAGATTTATATATATATATATATAGAGAGAGAATATATATATTATAATTATATATAATATATATATATTAATTAATATAAGCCCAATATAGGCCTATTTTATATTTTTCTAATTTCTAGATCTATCTCAGAAATCTATCTACTAAACTAGATTTCATATTGTGTAATAATCAAAAATATTATGAATTATATTTCATAGAAATACTAATTTACTAATTAGAATCTAGATTCTAGATCTGGAACTATTACAGCTTCTTCTTAAATATTATATATTATTAGAAGTAACTAGTATTATATATAAGTTAATCTAACTAGATCTGGAATTTAAATTGTAAAAGAATATACTATTAATAGTAGTTTAATCTAAATTGACCAAGATCTAGATTTCTAGATCTAGACTGTAAGTGTCAGTTAAAGAGTAAGAGAGCAATAATAATAATATTATGAATTATATTTCATAGAAATACTAATTAGAATCTAGATCTGGAACTATTAAAGCTTCTTCTTAAATATTATAAATTATTAGAAGTAACTAGTATTATATATAAGTTAATCTAACTAGATCTGGAATTTAAATTGTAAAAGAATAATACTATTAATAAAATAATAGTAGTTTAATCTAAATTGACCAAGATCTAGATTTCTAGATCTAGACTGTAAGTGTCAGTTAAAGAGTAAGAGAGAAATAAAAATATATATTGTAGAATCAGAATAGATCTAGAAATCTAAACTAGATCTAGATGTTTGTAGAATATTTAGTAGATTTAGAATCTATAATACATACTCATAGTCATACTAGTCATACTCATAGTCGTCATAGAATATATTAGAGTGATTAGAGCTAGAATTTCTAATCTAGATTAGATCTTGAATAGACTAGAATCTAGAATAATCTAGATATATTAGACTAAGTCACTTAATCCATTAGTCATTAGTTTTCTCTACCGTACTATTCTATTGTTGCTATATTCTATATATAATATATAGAGCTAAATGAAAGTGTAAGACTATAGTATAGCCATGGGCCATACCCTTAGATATATAGTAGATTGATATATTAGCCTATATACTAGCCTAACTCTATATTGACTTTTGTTATATTATATATCAGCCTAAACCTATATTGACTTTTTTTCTATGTTCCTTTGTTGAGGATATCTACTTGGTAGTCTAAACCTCGACTCTAGGAGCCTAGGGAATTGATGGCAGTTGCAAGGTATGAACCAGACGACCATGCCGTCCATGCAGAGACCAGTCCAACATCCACATAACCAGATCCAGGTAGCCTAGCTAGAAGGTCTAGAGGTCTATTAATACTAATTACTATATTACTATATTATACAATTTCTACACTTTGATCTAGGATGCATTCTATGGCTTATTAGTTTTAGGCTAAGCCTCAACCAAGGTTTAATAGTTTAATAATGAAATCTAGTCTTGTATAAGTTGTAAAAGTTAATAAGTTCCCAAAAGATTAAAATAATAAAAATTTAGACCTCATTTTTAAAAGCAGCATAAGATTGCTGAATGTGCACAAAATATTTAGATTTAAGTTACTCATATTCAGATTTTTAAAAATTTGTTGTATAAAAACTAATTGTATAATCGCTAATTCTTGCTGTAGAGTGCTTTATATTTTCTTTTTCTTTTTTTTTAGTAAACAGAAAAGTCCATAGGAAGCAAAAAACCCAATTCATCCCTATTGTAAGAAGTGCAAAGTTGCTTTCAAGAGGTAAATGTAAATCACAATGACAAAAGAAATAATGTTTTTTTTTTCTTTTTTGCACTAATTATAGAAAGCTGTTGTGAGAGATATATCAGTGTCTTAGTTATAAAAATGTGTAATAGTTGTTGTTTTTTTTTTTTTCTTTGTGTAGATACTGATAAAGAAAAATTACAGGGTCTCATCATTATAGCAAGTTTTTCTTGTATACCATAAACATTTCATGATTGTCTTTATTGTAATTTTTTTGTCTGTTTTCTTTAGTTTTTTTTTTTTT